>JACCGJ010003940.1:0-10583 GCA_013407085.1 Atriophallophorus winterbourni | reverse complement strand
GCCAATAACGCTAAAGCTGTTCGATGTGAAATTTGTTTAATGTGGATACATATTCGATGTGGTGGAATGAAGCCGGAGATGTATCGTTGGCTTCAGAAGAATTCATGCGATATCATTCGCACGATATGTAAGATATGCCTTCCACCGACTGGTTTCAAGCTCGCAAGTACTCAGCTTCAAGTTGACACGGCTTCTGCTAAGACATCTGAAGCTATTGATGGGAGTATTGTAAATAGTGGCTCACCCTCGAAGAAGAATAACCACCACACATTTTGTGTACAGCAAGTTTGCGTGCAATCTGATGTTCGCACCTTTGCGGAAGTTGCTTCCTCGTCTGTACTCGGTTCCAAAGACGGAATTAGTTTTGCCGGTGAAACGAACGTTCTTGAGGCCAAAGAGGTCCAGGAACCATCACAGCTAGATAAAACCATAAAGAAGAAACACCAGAGCTTCACGATTGTTGAGAGTAGAAAATCCTGCGTCATTCTTCACAATGCGCCGGAGCAAACAGGTGCTTTGGCGATAGACAGGGTTAAACAGGAACGCGAGTTCTTAAATTCTGCTCTTGCCCCCCTTTTCGACGAAGGTGAAAAGGGTGTAACGGTACGCACAGCGTTTCCTCTAGGCCGCAGGCCAGCGCCAGGTGATCGCCCAAGACCGTTAAAGATTGTGTTACACTCTGTTGAGCAAGTGACCTTACTGCTAAAGAGGGGTTACAGATTAAAGGGTAGTGAACTTCGACTCCTGCGTGATCTTTCTCCGGAAGATCGTGTGAAGATGCGAAAAGCTACTCCGGAGATTAGCGAACGCGGAGCCGCTAACAAAGAGTCGGAGGCTGCGATTAGACCTTGTAGAAGCCTTCAAGATGCTCACTTGTGTTTCGGGAAATAATCTCACTCTCTACTGATGCGCACAAAAGTGACAGAAAGCTATCCTTTGTACGTGACCTATCTCAGAATAGCTTCAAAAGGTTCACGAAACCCTTTATTATAGGCTGTAATTGACTGAAAATGTCATTGACTTGAAGTTTTTCATTATAATAACAGCAATGCCTTCGCAACAACAAGTGGCGCCCAACAAGGATTGTCAAAGTTTGTCATAGCCGAAGGTGGCAGTGGGGATAAGCTCCCGCTGTCTATGAAATGCTCGCATATGGCGTGCGTCTCAAATAGCCTCTGACAACCAAGTTCAGCTTCTGGCCTGCACAAGTGGCTCTCTGAGCCCGGCGGAACTGCTTCTACCAACAGGAGAAGGGGCGAGGGCGAGTGACTGGCGTTTGAAAACCAGTTTGCTTCTGGCAGATGGAGCTCATTAGCCTGGAAGGGCATTTCATCTAAGGGAAGGGAAACCCTGGTTTTCAACCTCCGCTGTCTTGCGGGATACCCGATCGCGGGAATGGCTTCGGGAGCAAACCCTGAGGAAAAATCTGGAACAGAGTCTGGTAGACTATTAGTTGGTGCACACCATCTCTTTCTGTCAACTCGCTGCTGCCTTGAAGGTCGCACTCGGTTGTGCAAAGGCTAGAGAAGCTGACTAGAACAAACGCCGAGTGGTGCTGGGGACGCCGCTTTGTACCGAAATTCCCAATAATCTTCATTGAAGCCGAGTCATTCTCCAGGAGGATATAGTAGCACAAAAGTAAAGTAAAGGCACTAGAAATAATGTTGGTAACGTGTACAAACTCATCCAGCTTATTCTGTCGACGGGTCCTAAAACAAACGAGTTGAATCCGGCTGCACTCCACTGACTATGACATTTGACCGAACAATTTCAAGAACGATTTGGTTGGCCTTCTGCAACGGATTCATTGCCACGCTGGATACAGTGATCCTTGACCTAGTAGCTTAGATCCCCCAAGTGATTTGGAAATTAGAGCATTTATCGACTCCACGACGCAATTCAAGGCTGCTTGACCCAATGTCATACCAGATGATTTAGTCAAGGAAGGTGGCCAAATCCTACTACATTCGGCGATTTTCTTCCCAAGGTGTGGTTGTCAGAATCTATTTCTCAGATTTGGGGAGAATACTGATATGAGAATTTCCTGCTCCAACCACCGTTGGATAAGTCTCACTCCAATCATAACCAAATTATTAGCGTCAATATGCCACCGAAGATTAACATCGCATAGGGAATCGCAGCTCTCAGTGCAGCAAGCTGAATTCTTGCCTGACAGATGATGCGCAGATGTTCCATCTTAGAACCACAGCATACTTACAGGCAGCCGACAATAGCCATCTTTTTGGACTTCAAAAGGGCATTCGATTTAATGTATCGAAATGTCCTATTTTATATCGTGATATGCAAACGCGTTCCACAACAGTATATCGACCTACTGTGTGCGCTTTATCTCAATGCGCTAGAGTTTACGACGACGTTTCGCAGAAATTCCCTCTGCAGTTGCACATTTCGGGAAATATGCTCAGTTGCCACTGTACACAAATATGTATTTATGTATGAAATGCAAGCCTGAGTGTCGCACAGTCGAAGACTGCACGTGGGTTAAGATACTGTCAGGTTGCCCAGGCGACGTTCTAACTCTTTTCAGGAGGTTAAACCGTGTCACATTTACAGCACCTTGCTAAAAACAGAGATAAGCAGTCTTTATGGTCATCACTCTCGATAAAGAATTACTGACTCTGAAATTCATGTTAAAACCAAATTATTCAAACATACCCCATCCATCTCTCGGCTGTTTCTATCATATTTTTTTCACTTTCAGCCATGAGTGTTGAAAACGGTTGCACGAAACGTTTGGACTACATTTCCTGGGACGAATACTTCATGTCAGTAGCACTTTTGTCGGCTCAGCGGAGCAAAGATCCAGTTACACAGGTCAGCACCTTAACAACACTTTTATCTCTTCAATTATTGCTTCAAATTGTCTTAAACTGTCACTACATTCTTGTTATACGGCTACATAGTGTTATCGATACGCTTGCAGTACACCTGTCCTGTATGTGTAACATCGTGCCAACTTTATTTACGAAAACACGGTAGTCTCACTGCCGTTTTCTTCCTCCAAAACCTCTCCAACCCGGACAACTTCGTAGCATCAAATTCAACGCGCTATCTGTTTCTCATTGTGATTTCGTATACAATATACATAGACTCACCGACTTGTAGTCGTTAGGTACTTATGTCTGCACATCTAACACGTCTAGGCCTGGGCAACCTGACAGTATCTTAACCCACGTGCAGTCTTTGACTGCGCTGCACTTTACCTGAATCAGGCTTGTGCTTTCATACCGTCTAACACCATGCCATATTAATTTGCCAATTTACCTGACACTATCTTAGCCGACGTGCTGTCTCTGAGTGTGTGGCACTTTGCTAGGATCGGGTTTGTGATTTCATGCGTACCCATTCACACTATATACCCGTCTAGGCGTGGGCAACTCAAGTATTCATCAAATCCGCAAGGATCCTTGCTCGTAATTTTATACAGTTTCATTCTAAGCACACACTTGGATCTAAGTGATGTTGAAAAAATATTATTCCAGGAGTATTCGCCACCACGATGTGCTAAATTGTAGAAACACAGTTCTGATACAAACTATGTATGTTTCTGTCTAGGAAACCTGGTGGTATTTTATCTCACATAGTTGACTCTCCGGCACTGGATGGAGGCTTATGTTTTCATACGTAGAAAAGTACAATGCAACAGACATGTGTATGTTTCCTGCATACATAAAATCACAAGCCTCGACACAGGCTTTCCATCATTATCATCGCGGAGTACAGGTTTGGAGGCAGGCAAACGGGTAGCATAAACAGATTATCAGGGACGTTCAAGAAAACGCGTTAATACTGTCATTAATTTAGCACTATAATATGACAATCCATCAACCGTTGAAATGCATCGTTTCCTACAGGTCGGTGCGTGTATTGTCAACAACGAACACAAAATTGTCGGCATCGGTTACAACGGAATGCCCATCGGACTGTCGGATGATGACATGCCTTGGGGCAAAGACCCGCAAGATCCATTGAAGAACAAGTATTATTTCGGTATTGGACTCGATTATATTCATGCTAACGAAGGCTTGTTCAGTGTGCCACGCGGAATTGAACGCGGTGTTGAATAAAAACCATGCTGAGTCACGGGGTTGCACTTTGTACGCGTCCTTGTTCCCGTGTAACGAATGTGCCAAGGTGCTCATACAAGCCGGCATCAAAGAGGTAGTCTACTATTCCGACGCGAAAAACGGGACTGACGGAAACCTGGCGTCCAAGTACATGCTTCAGAAAGCAGGTGTCAAATGCAGGTATGTCCCCTTCCTTCTCCTTGCAATTTCAGGGCGTTTAAATCCACCGGACGGACCATTTCGCTGAATTTGTAGCGTATTTCGATACCCTCGTATGAGTGTGATGCTTTTCTATGAACCAATGTACCGCAGACTATGTTGTTCTTACCCACCTCCTCCGCAAATGAATAAATTCAAGATAATAAAATGTATATATTTTATTGCTTGTATCACAAAGTGTTTACAGTTTGGGGGCGAATGTTGGCGAGCAGGTCTTGGCGCAATATTTGCAACCGGTTGATAGTTTCTTCTGGCGTTAAAAGCTGAATGACTTCCAAGATTGGAGGACCAACCTGAAAAGTAGACCGTGTATGCTTGAACACGAATATAAATAAACATTGCTATGCTCTGAGTATCTCGCATTTGCACTGAACCCTCGATCGCATAGGGCTCATTTTCGAAGCAATTTAGATGTCAAAAGGAGGATTCATATTTTCTCAGGTGATGTGATGTGAAAGCACAAGCCTGATCCAGGCAAAGTGCCGCACAGTCAGACTGCACGTGGGCTGAGATACTGTCAGGTTGCCCAGGCCTAGACATATGACAAAAGAAATAGAACGAAAATAGAAGGTAGCCTAGGAGAAGCTGAAAACTTGTTTTGAGCACAGATTCAAACATGAGCAACCATAAAGGAAACCACAGTCGGCTTCCGATAATTCGAGCCACACAACAGAATGACAATAACTAAGCATTAGCGGTGAAGTGGACGTACAATCGGGTTTACTGACACTTAATCACCGACACCTAATCCCCAGACATTTAATCACTAAGTCCCCAGTTTGATAACTTATGAAGAATGCAGAATACGCTCAAATGAATTTGGAGTGATATGCAACTGATTTTAAAATCTTTCCGTAGTTGAATATCGCTGAATTTCTCGATATGTGCTGGCGCATATCACAGCATACTTCCTCTTCTGTTTGATATGAACCCCAGCACTTGCTTAAAGAACGGAGGCCGTATGCTGTCGGCACTCCTTTCGCAAAAATGGTTAAGAAATGTCCACATGGTGTGATGTTCGCAAGAAAAGAGTGACTGCAATGCATGATGCCAGCCTTCTACAGCATTATTCGTTCGGGCAACACCACTATTTGCGTCTTCATACTTATTCCAGGATTCAGGTGGAAATATAGTGGGTGCAAAGTTTTCTCTAATATCTCTAATTCGTCGAAATCGAAGAAAGGTATGTTCAAAATAAGATAACAGTTCATTCATCCTCTCACTTTGAGGCATAGATTCGGCTGAAATGCCAAATGTGGCGACTACATCATTCAACGGCACAAAAGCGAAATCACTTACGATATCACCGTTAGATGTAAGTAATCTCGCTATACAAACGTACTACATCTCCAATTAATATTGCCATTATTTGATTGCTTCCCGAACCAAAACTCGTTTCCCATGTAAATTAATTTCCTTCGACCTTGTACCATATTCAAGAGTCATTGCACACATTTAAATAACTTCTTATCTTAAATACCTTACATGTGGATTAAGTGACTGAAGATTAATTGACTAGGGATGAAGTGATTAAATGGTGATTAAATGTCTGGGGATTAAGTGTCAGAATGGCCTTCTATACCCATGTAACCGTTCAAAGTAGAACGTTTCGGTCGGCGTCTCAATCACGGCTCCCACGAACCACTTATTCTGTCATATGCTCGGGAGCACAGCTCTGGTTTACACACATGACTGGCGTGTAAATAAACCTGGTGGAACTGCTCTTATGGGTGACTAGCATATTGAGACGAGTTTTCTCCAGACTGACGGAGCCCGCCAGCGAGTGCTTTCGCTGTAACGACAGGATAGTTGGCAAACAGCTCTATGTTTTCTTGCAGATTTCAAAGACTATTGACGAACAAACGCCAGGTAAGCGTCATAACGAATCTCGTTAATCCACCCGTGCACACAAAATGAAGGACACGCAGACAGAATAGCGGCGACATTTCTGCTTCACGCGTATGTGTCTTGATTTGTACTTACCAAACCACTAGACCAGTTTCATAAGTACTATAATGAGTTCCAAAGTAATGTGTTCATTTACATTACTTTGGTTATCCATAAGCGCCTTGAGTGCTTGACCAAGAATCACTTTGTGATTCTGTGTTTGAACATCGTGGTTCGTTGTACGAACCCTATGCAACAGTGGCATACAAGCATAACTTTGTTTACTGTAAGGAGTTATTTAACCTATCCCGCCAGATCAAGAACTAGGCTGTCGTAGTTGGTATCCCTTTCACACACAATTTTGGGGTTCATTTTTCAAAAAAGATGCATCTGAGGTGAAGTCTAAACAATGAACCCCTTCTGATAATGTTTTTGAAACACGAAGGATTTAGACCCAACTTTTTTATGCAAAATATCCTCCGACAAATGTCAATCGAATCACTTATTTAACCTGAATTTTGGGTATGGAATATATGACTCATAACACTTGTAACCAGGACTTCTGACAGGAGGTTGACATTGATAGAACGAGATAATTGCAAGCGATTGGTTCAGGCAGAATCACGCTTTTTTCCTGAAACGCACCGATCAAATTGTGTTTATGTACGTATTTGAACATCACGGTTCGTTGTACGAACTCTGTTAAACAGTGTTTACCAGATGTAGGCACCTCTTCCCAGTTTGTTTGTACTTACTCTTCTATCAAATCCGTAGCTATTTAAGCCCCACCCTTCCCCATCTTCTAGGATTTTACTTTTTCATAGTTGTATGGTAGTCAAGCATTCGGTACGCGCTACCGGTGTAATGCTGTCTTTGATGATGATGATTACCAATTCTCCGCTGTTCCAAGGCTCACTAAATCTAACCTTACCGTCTTCACCTGATGACAGTAAAGGGCCAGAAACCTGTTGTTATGTGTAAGGGCGGTGGATGTGAGCAACGCTATACGTTGGTCTCTTAAAAGCAGCGTTAAATACGCTGATTCCGCAAAGTCAGGCGTTCCCAGCAAAGCTTGCTCATCGTTCCACGACAGGGCAGCCGACGCTGACATGGTCGTGTGTACAGAATGGAACGTAGTTGTATTCCAAAAGATTCACTCTGGTGAGTTGAAATTTAGAAGTCGATCATTGGGCAGACCGCATTTTCGGTACAAAGACGTTTGTGAAAAAGATATGAAAGCTGTTTAAATTCATCAAAAGAGTTGGAAAGAACAGGCACTTGAGGTAGTGCACAGCGTCAGCTGCTAGCTGTGGTAGAGCAGATACTGTTCTCGGCTGCTGTTTGTAGGTTACGCCGTCAGCGTGCAACTCATACCGAATGACCGAGTATTGCCTATCGCCGTGAGCGCTGCGGGAGAGATTGTCGAACCGTTATGCGCTTATGATGTGCATCCATGGATAATATCGACCGAAGGAGAGCAACAACAACAACACCCTTTGTCTCAATTGGTCAATATCGACTATGGATGTACGTCGCAAGCACGCGATGATCTTCACATGACTAAACATTGGTCACAGCGATGTCAGTACTCGGTTGGTGTGATCTATCTTAGCAGCTGCAAGCAGTACCTGCTCTATCCCAGTTTGCGAATGATCCTTTACGTTGGGTTGTTGGCCTCCTTCGGTCGATGTCGACCATGGATGTACATCACATCGCATGAATTTCATGTTTTACAGCTTTTTGAGTGACTAAACAGCCCGATTCGGGAGGAACAATCTCTCCCGCAGAGCTTGCAACGATAGTCAGAACTCTGTTGTAGGGCGTCAGTTACACGCCGGTGGCGTGATCTGCGTTCAGCAGCCAAGAGCTGTATCTGCTCCTCCCAGCTTGCAGACGAAGCTTTACACAATGCCTCCTAAGTGAGCGGTCAAGAGCAAGTTCTTCCCAACTCAATGTCATATCTCTTTTGAAAACATCTTTGTACCGCAAGTGCGGCCTGCCCAATGGTCGACTTCCTAATTGCAACTCACCATAGAGTAGATCATTCGGAATACGACCATTTTCCATTCTGTCGACATGACCAAGCCACCGCAGGCGGCGCTGTCGCAATAGGGTGAACATGCTCTGTAGACCAGCTTTTGAAAGCACTTCAGCATTAGTTACTCTGTCCATCCACGATATGTTCAAGATAAGACGGATGCTTCGTAGATAGAAAGCATTCAGCTTCCATTCGTGTCTTGCATGGGTGGTCCAGGTTTCACTGCCGTATAGTAAAGCATTTAGTACGCACGCGCTGTATACCATCATCTTTGTCTTTACAGTCAGCTTGCGGTTACCCCAAACACGAGAGTTCAATCGGGACAAAATGACAGCTGCTTTGCCAATCCGCTTATCAATCTCCGTGTCTAGCGAGAGGTTACCCGCAATGGTTGAACCAAGATATGTGAAATGATATGCTGGTTCAAGCTGACAGTTTCCAACAGTGATGATTGGTGGCGATGCAGTCCGTTGACCAAGGACTTTGGTCTTGCTCATGCTGATTGTTAGCCCAAAGTCTTTGCATGCCGACGAAAAACAGTCCATTAGAGACTGAAGGTGCTCTTGGGAGTGAGCAATAAAGGATGCATCGTCGGCAAACAGCAGGTCACGGATTAGCACATTTGGTGCCATGGTTTGTGCTCTCAACCGGTTCAGGTTGAAAAGCTTGCCAAGAGAAATTTCTTTCCACTTAGTTGGTTGAGTGTACAGTACAAACGTCTTTCTGCCGATCCTATGTTAGGGTTTATAATTTAAACTCAAAGTAGATATTTTTTTAAATACTAACGTTACGATTCTATAGATACGCCCAGCCGAAGTAGTGACGCTGTGACAGCAAAGTGAACATCCTGCGAAGTAGTCACCGCTCTGGAGGCAGTTCGATACAATGACACTTTTCTCACCTCACGTCCGCATAATAATAGCCGCAGCGTATGCATCATCTTGTCAAATGAGACGCCAGTTTGATGACAAATGCCCTCCATGAGTGTCGGACCGATATGAGCCTCGGGCTGGGAGAGCGCAGCTATGAGACAGTCGGAAATTTGTACCACCGACTGGATTGGATGCTCGTATTGTTTGAGTGCCGCCGTGAGTCGTTCGTGAATGGTGCTCAATGATACGGAACGCCAGACAAATCCGTAGCCATGAACATCGTCAGTTAGGTCGGAGAAACATCTGATTCGACCTTCGAGAGATTGCAACTTTTGTGCGAACCGTCGGTCTTGCTCCAGTAGAGATTCACTGTAATAGAGAGATGGGACAATGAGTAAAAATACGCAAGCGCATTGGTTTACGGTGTACCTATCAGAAGTCGCAAGCCGAACGGTCCGAAACTAAGCGTGGGCTAAGATACTCTCAGGTCTCTGACTGTACGGCACTTTACCTGGATTAGGCTTGTGCTTTCATACATACATACATACATACTCTCAGGTTGTCCAGACCTAGACAGATATTGGGGGAATAGACAATGTGACACTAGCACGCAGTATCAGGAACATTATGGTAGAGTAACCGATCTCAAACTGTATCTGATATTAAGGCTGTGATGGGAAAAGACAAAACAAAACCGGATCAGCATTAAGTTGTAACCGTGTAACATTGCACATACGTCTAAAAAAGTTCCACTTGGCTTGCTACCTGGTAGCCTGCCCGGCTTTCTCGGGACTCAACGCGATCTTGCGTCACTATATACGAACTGGCATTCTGATGTCGCTTTACTCGTTCACGAAACTAGACTGAACGTGTGTTACAAGTGGTAGATGTCCCCAGGCCCAGAATGTTTTGCGGAGGATGCATTTTATTGCCATCAACGTTGACTGTCTTTTCTTCTCCATAGTGGGACTGATGCTTGCGACTGGACCCTGGTGTAAGAAATAACGATTTCATGTTGAGAGCGACTTTGGTACTTTCTGTCGAAAGTATCTACGAGGTCAGCAATTCGTGATTACTGCGAGAACAATTTCTCGTGAACCGTGTATTTATTAGAAGCCCACTGATTTTAAAGCGTATTCTTCTAGGTAGATTATTTAAGAATTCATTAAAAATATTGCGTGGTTCAATGTTTGGAAACATATTGCTTAACGCCACCTTTAGCTAACAATCTTCAGTTTTTCGTTGGCGAAGGCATCTGCTGTTGAGACAAACTGATACACCTTTGATTATTCGCAAATTAAGATTGAGTTCTTGTTCGTGCGGCTCAATATCGGTGGCAAATTAATTTAGCACGGCGCCATACAGAAGGTTTATCAAGCGAACGCAATAGGATCGGTTTCGTGAGCTTTGAAACCAAGTTGAAGCAATAAAGGAGAGTATTCGTAGTCAAGATGAGAATAGTGTTGGCCGAGATTGCGT
>JACCGJ010003931.1:0-15049 GCA_013407085.1 Atriophallophorus winterbourni | reverse complement strand
GTTTCTGGCTGTTTACCGTCATCAAATGGAGACAGTAAGATTAGGTTCAGTGAGCTTTGATACATTAGTTAGCACAGCAAAACTTTGAACAACCGATCTACACCGTAGATTTGAGACAACCAATCGAATCAATGGAAATGCCGGTTGTAAGGATTGCTCACACTATCTGCGCATACACAATACAGCCCATTTATGACAATTTGTTGCCATCAGGTGAAGACAGTATGATCAAGCGCATGCGGATCCTGATGAGTGAAAACAGGACGAAACCGGTCGTGGGGTGTGCGTGATGAAAATGCATGCAAATGAATATTTTGGTACAGTATGATTATGTTCAGTGAACCCTGAAACTGTAGTCAAACAATGTTTTACACACTGCAGCATTGATTAAAACGAACAAACTAAAAAATAATGATTAACAATGATGTAATTTAGTCACAGGTAGAGTTGCAAAACATATTTAAGCCACAGCGATGCAACAAGTTTGCTTTCATCTTGAGGGTTGAATTTGAAAATTTACTACGAAGCAAGAATCGCAAAGTAAAACCATGGCGGTATTTTAGTGTTAGAGAGGAGGTATATCATAAAAGCCAGAATTTTTGGATTCGAGTACGATTAGATCACGCGCGCATTGCACTTGATAATGAAACAAACTCAAAGTTGTGACCCATTGTTCAACGGGGTTCGCACAACAAACCACAATTTTTAAACGCAGATTCGTACTAGGATTAACGGTGAAACGCTCAAGACGCTTATATATAACCAAAATAAAGTGTTGCCCGCGTTCCAAACACGTATAGCCTATAACCGGGTTTTGGTCGTTTAATATATTGAAAATAGGTTCAAGACGGATGGATTCACCATTGTCATAGACAATGAAGTTTGTTAATCAGCTTTCTGGTATATTTTCGCCTCTCACTTACAATGACGTTCTGACCGACGTTGATAGCCAGAACTTGGAACGTAATTAGATAGCCATTCGTATTTCAATAAACTCACTATTCAAATCCTAACGGCATCAACTCACGTAGAGAAAGACCGAATCAACTGGCTCATTTTACCAGGAATTCGGTCAAGGTCAGTTCAGTGTACATCACGTGCACGATTAAACGTGTGATCAACGTAACATAAGTTAAATGATAATAAAGTTATAATAAAACCATGGCCACCATATGTGAATAAATCCTAATCATTTGACAACACAGCCCTGGCTGTGAAGATAATAAAAGAAGTGCTCTCGACATGGAGTCCAAAAACATAATTCTATGGCGTGTTGAGGAACAAATTTCGACCATTTAGTAAGCCGACTTGTGGTGCAGAGAGGCTTTCATTAAGATATCAACAATGACCTAACTACGTGGAAATAGTCAGGACTCATATGATCTGTTTTGAAGGACTAGTGAATGCTGTTGTCAGATACACGAAGTGTTTGTGTGTTCCAAATGTAGTGCAAATGAATAGCCATGATACAATTTAAACCCTCCTGCACCCGCCAAATTAATCGACACAAAGTGTGTCTGGGTTATGAATGAAATTCTACACGCAGTATAGAAAGCACAGCTATGGTTTCACATCAAACCTATGCACACAAAAATAGGTTGATCTATATTTGATGAATTATTTGAATAAAGCACATGGAAAAGTGACGAATGTGACTCTAGTATATAAGATGCATCCTTTTGGTAATATATAATTAAGCTTCGAGGTATTTCACGACCAATCAATATTACTTCGATTTGTTCACGTACAAGAAATTGCATAATTATTGGAATGTTAGAGTATTCATTGGTAACGACTTACTTTCGGAAGATGCAACAAAAAATTTCTTGCCCCTCTCTCTTTGAAACTAGAAAAATGGAATAATAATGCTAAAATGGAATTTTGTAAACCAACCTTCCGGTGACTTGTTGGAATTCCAGTTTCAGATAAAGGTTCATATTTATCGATTTTGATATGGACGATTTCTACAAATGCTCCAGCCGAATAACTCGACTCACCTTACAGGGGGTTCGAATGATACCCTCTCGAATTCGATAATAAGCTGCGGCCACATCACGATACGTGATCCGAACCGGGTGTTTTGGATCACAAGCCGGATCCAAGAGGTCAGGGTCATCTGGGTCGGGGATGGGGATGTCTGTGATGAGGTTGGCAAAAGCATCCGCCGTAGTCGAAGTTTCATGTTCGCCATTTAAGTTGTTGAATATGGGCTTTGAGTTCATTTTATCACTCATGAGAATGGAAGCGCTGGAACAATAGAAAGTGTGTACATGATAAACTTGGATGCAAAGTTGACTGCGAACTGATATTTGGTAAGTAATAGTTACTTTATGACGTTACATCATGGTGTGTGTGTGGTGAGAATGGGTGCGATTACAAACAATGAACTTTATTTTATTTGTTTTTCAAATTCAAATGAGTATTTGACTGTTAAAGAAAATAATTTTGAAGGGTATCGATATTAAGCAGCAAAATATACTATATATTCAGTGAAAATTCTCATTTCACTTCAATCTATGAAGAATTATTCAAGATTATATCATCATCACAGATAGCATTACATCAAATACTTAACTGCCACACAACCATGAAAAAGTAAAATCCTAAAAGAAGGTGAAGGGTGGGACTGAAATAGCTACGGATTCTATAGAAGAGTAAGCACAAACAAACTGGGAAGAGATGCCTACATCTCGAATGGAACCTGCATTCAAAAAAGTTTCGTGAACGAGTATAGCGACTTCACCATGGCAGCTTCCGTGCGGGTTTCACTGTCATACATCATAACAAGCTTTTCTCGTCACTCTGATTGACATTATACAAGGTTAAGCAAACACTCCAAGAAGATGCTTAGTATAAGACCACCACTGAACACGGGTTCGGGACATATCTGGATGCCATTGCCTTATCGATTTTGAAGCTGAATTTCGCAAATCATTGCAATTTAGAAATACAGCTGAAAACCGAAACTCTGGTTAAATCATTTCGCCTAGTAAAGATAGCTATATCTTTCGGAAATTCAGGTTTTTTATATGGGAAGACGACCATTGAGCAGACCTCACCTGCAGTACAAAACCTTTTTGAAAAGACAAATGATTGCTATTAACATTAACTCTAAGAATTCGGAACGGCTTGTTCTTGACTTCTCACTTTGAAGGTACTGTGTATGGTGTCGTGTTTAGACTAAGAAATAGCAGATACGCCTCTCGGCTGCTGATTGTAGATCACGCCATCAGCGTGCGACTGACATCGATCGATGGAGTACTGGCTATCATTGTGAGCACTGGGGGGAGGAATTCGGTTTTGCGAAATGGACTGTTTTGACGGTTGAACGATTTGAAGCAAGAAACCAGTATTCACTTGTGATGAACATTTATGGTCGACATCAATCGAAGAAGGACAAAATAATCGCCGTTAGCACTAATTGATATTGGGATGATACAAGATGAATGATCATAAATGATGAAAAAATGCACATTAGCATGCATTTCCTTCACACAGACAGCTCACGACCGGTTTCTTGCTGTTTGTACTCATCTGGTAGGGACAGTATTATCAAGATCCGGGTGTCTTGAAAAAGGGGAAAAATCGGGAACAGGTTGTAAGTTCAACTTACCTGATGAGTGCAAACAACGCAAAACCGGTCGTGCGGTGTGTGTGTGATGGCATTGCATACAAATGTGCTTTTTGTTCATGATTATGGGTTCAAACTCTATGTACATGAGTGTGGACTTATGTGATTGAACAGGTTGGTCGTTCCAACCATATTCAATAGTGCCACACAAGCGCAACTTGTTTAACTGAGGGATCTTTTGTTGAAAACCCATCTCGGGCAATCGAGAACCCAACTGAAACTTATTTTACTCCTGAATTGGCAAATCACATTGAGAACATAATTGAAAACTTGTCACGTGCTTTGCAACGAAACATTTCTAAACGACGCAAAAGGCGTCAAACCAGCATGCAACTTCATTTGGACGAAAGCTACAAACGTGAACAGTTGTGAAGTCTGAACTTTAGCGAAAGTATTTCTTTGAACGCAAATGGCTTGTATCGATTCTTCAGTTTTAGTTGTTGCATCAATAACTTGTTGCCAGTAAAACTATTCGTCGGAACTTGTGCTGCACATGCCACATTCTCCAAGACACTTTATGATACTTGTTTCAAATTGTCGCGTCTACTTGAAATCATTATATGCGCTAGATTTAAGATTTTTAGCAGAGTTTACATTGTGAATCATTTATGTTATACTACAAAAAGTAATACATGCTTGTCAAGGAGCTAATATCAAGATCTAGCTAGCAGTCAGCATAAATAAGGTATTTCCAATTCATTCAAATCAACTGAATTCCGTTATATATTCAGTGAAGTGGATATCGGCCAAGGTCATTCCTAGGTCAATCTATGCACTGATGTGGTTCGTCTAAAATGCAAGATACATAGGCAAGAATGTCTACCCGCCACAATCAAATTGGCTTGTTGTTATATTGATCTGATTGGTTGAACTTAAAGCAGCTTTAATTTCAGCATACCAGTAACTGTACTGCGTTCTTACTTTTTGCGTACACACCCAAGCACGTAATCAAATGTGGTGTACACAACCGTGAAAAAGTTGTTGTTCTTTGTGTACTGATGCATGCCGACAATGTGTGTGTTGGGGAAAGAAACCTAGTCACCTATATTAGGCTGAACATTACACATTATTATTATTATACAAAGCGAAAGAAGGCCGCTAGTAATTAGAAGGACCATTGATGGCTCATTTACAGACAAAAGTATTTGTGAACTCTGCAAATTCAGAACGGTGTTTTGCGGAATCAGGCGATTCATATAAAGTGGTCAGATGACTACATATGCTTCTTGTAAAAAGGGCATACTTCGGTTGTACCAGATAACGACTATTTTCCATCAAGTACGTTAGGGTTATATTCATGTTTCATGGGTTGAGGATTTGAGAACGCTTCCTCAAAGCGTCTGTTGGAGTGTACCGGATTTGGTCGCCAACTTGAAAGCATCAAATCAGATTCCAGTTGTGTTGACGGCAGCCATAACTCTAAACATTCAACTGAATCCTGCTTTTCATTTTGTGAAAAATGCCATCGATTTTTTGGACAATTTACCTTGCGGAAATATCTTTTTTCCGGTTGATTTTTCTTTACAAATGCCATGAAGACTTTCACCACCGATGGCCAGTCAATTTAGCACGATGTTAGCCGCACAGCACAGAAGTACTGTGCGATTGCACATCCATACATTCACATATGCTTAATAGTAACCCTGAGGTCATGGCAGACACTAAAGAATGTCTTTTCTCTGTACTCAATGTAAACGCAACCATCATCTCATTATTCAAGGAGCATGATAATTTTGGTATCAAACGTGTCCCAGGGTATGCACTTTTAATCAACACATTGTTCATGAGTGTACGATGAGATCTTAAGGAACTTAATCAACACTTGAAACCGATCAAATTCTTTAATACATAATTGTTCTTCTGATATTATCATTTTTGGAAGTAGTAGTGAGTAGTAGTAGTGTTTAAAAGCTCATTAGATTTAGAGGCAGATGATTAAAGAGTGCTGTTTACTGTAGTGAGAAAACACACGATGAAAGTTATTATATTCATTAGCGTGCATTATACATACCGTAAACAATACATGTATAAACCTTTGATTCTTTTCCAGCAGATCTAATTCATCGCTTAGTCTTTGCACAACCTCTCTCGCGTAAGTCTTATGAGCATAAACCTGTGGAAAACTGGCCCTTCTTTATTCTTCATGGAAAACCGTCTGTTGACGGCTTGTTTCTTCGTGGTGTTCTTGCAAATGTGGTTAGTACATCTAAAAACTCAATCAATGGATTGCTCAGCTTTGCGCGGTCTGCATTCAGGTGTAAAAGTATGAACATTCCTATCCTTGACATGTATCACAACATAAAACTGTTGGCGCTAAAAACGAAAGCTTTCAAAATATAAATTTACAGCTTATTCATTTGAGCCTTTTTTCTACATATTCGTTTGCTTCGATTATCCATACAAACCTTTGCTTAGTTATTTTATTTATATTAAGTAATTCTTGTTACATTATCAAAAGAATGCTCTCGAATTGTGCTTTTTTCGCATCCCAACTAACAGCAACTTAGAGGTTTTGGCCGGATATTTCAGTTTACTCATTCCACCCGATGGCTTTGCGTTGCCGTAGTTTGTGGTTTGTTGGAAATAAATCACAAGGATTTTCACTCGACTCAAACATTTTTGGTATTTAATACGAATAGCTATCTTTGAGTAAAAACAACACCTAACATTTCAAACGCTTGATTATGTCAGCAAATAATCCGCGAAACTAATCCAATTGTGCCAGTTGAAATCCGGCTACTCAAATGTAACTACCTCATTTGGTAATTCAATTCAAAGTAATTCAAAGTTTTAATGGTCCAAAAAGCAAATACTTTACAGTAACCACAGATTAAAATATGGGGAATTCATAAAAAAACAATACAAATGTTTTATACATATGGAAAGTCAGCACGTGTATTCAGGTGCAAGGTTGGGTTTGGTCAACATATACTTGTCAAGGTCAGTCTTGAACATGTTCAGGCTTGTTGCGCAAATGATATATGGGGGCAGGGAGTTCCATAGAAAACAGACTCTGACAGCAAAGAAAAACCTTCGACAATTTGATCTAGAGTGTGGAATAATTAACTTGTAGCCATGCGATCTGCTACCACGTGCTTCTTGCCGATGAAACAGGTGTTCAAGTGGGTGATCCACTATATACAGAATGTTGAAAAGCATGATCAAGTCACCCCTGAGACGACGGTACGAAAAGTCAAGGAGGTTTAGCGTTGCAATCCGCTCCTCGTATGGCCTGTTGTATAGACCGGTCACCAGTTTTGTAGCGCGGTGGTATACACGTTGCAGCAAGGTCATGTCCTTTTGTAACCATGGGGACCATGCTTGTACAGCATACTCCATTGTTGGTCTGATATAGGTGTTAATTATGCGTGGGAGTATCTGCCTTGAGAAACGACCAAAGATCCTTCTGAGCAATGCTAAGATTTGGCAGAACTCTTTGTATACAACAGAACAGTGCGTGAAGACTTCAGGTTACTGCTAATCCACACACCCAGGTCTTTCTCTTCAGTAACCCATGAAAGTTGCTGAGATCCCAGAGAGTATGTGAATTCGAATGATTTACCAACGTTTAACATATTACATTTTTGGATGTTGAATGGAAGGCAGTTCCGCAAGGACCAATTATGAAGTGCTTCGAGATCTTTTTGGAGCAGATTGTTAGATATCTTTAGAAGAATATTTGGAAGATTCTCTCTGGTAACGTTACCAAGGATAATGAACGTCTACCTTCGCCCTACGATGGAGTATGCGGTAGAGGTCTGGGCTCCTTGGCTGCGAAAAGATATTGATCTCTTCAATAAAATCTATCATAGAGCAACAAAGTTAGTGATGGGTCTTCACAATGTTCCGTATACCGAAAGACTACGACGTCTGAGTCTATGTGACTTTACCCAAAGGAGGATAAGACGCGATATTATTCTGACCTATAGAATTGTGTCTACCGAAGGACATCCACCAAAACACTTGCTCGATGTGTGTGATGGGAAAGTGACACGCGGACATAATTTATCCCTTCACGTCCCAAGTTCCCGTGTTGACTGGCGGTGCCATTGTTTCGCCGTACGTGCTATATTTCTTTGGAATTCCCTACCCCAGCATGTGGTGGACTTTCCTTTGTTTAAAATAAAATTGGACTTACACATGCAAAAGAATATCCTTCGTGAGCTTTACATTTGATATTCTCTATCCCTTTTATAATATTATATTCTTCAAATTTTCATTCATACATTAATCCTGTGGTGTTGTAAAGTATTAAATTTTTAACCCAAAATCCTTGAATCCTTGAATCCTTTCACAACAAGGTTGTCGTCCAAATCTAAACTGCTGAAATAATTCAAGTTGAGATACCACAAACATAATAGCAACAAAGAAAAACTTGATAGAGGAGTGCTATACGAAATGAATGAAATTGGCTTTTAGATCGTCTTGCCAGAATATGGAATTTATATTAATAGTTGAGTCACATTTAGTTTGCCACAATCAGTTTGCTAAAACCACGGGTAGTTACATCAGCCGTTCAAAATAAACCATCGCGATGATTCAATGAAGTAGCATCTCTTTCAACTTTCCTGCTGTTTAATGATGTGGAGGATGAACATAATGGTTTAATATTTGAAAAACAGTTGCGTGCCATTATAGTCCGATTCCGTGGAAGTGATCCCTTCTAATGCACCCACGGTATCCAATAGACCGTTCCGTTTATGACTTGCTTTAACACCAGACAGCGCAACTTGTGTTTTCAAATTGTGTTCTATCCAACAAAAGCTGACGGTTCGCGTCCTAACTTTAAGACAATGGGGATGCTTTAGGTGTCGAAGGTGGTCCATAAAATATCTACTTGTTGGTTCGAAATCCTTAAAAAGGAAAGCTCTCCACTACAAACATAATACACTATACTATTATCACGCACGCTGCATTAAATACGTTATTATATATTGGTCGATATTGAAGTTGGGACCAGCTTGTGCGATGGAATTCGAAAGCTTAACTGCCCTGAGACCACTGAGAATAACCCCAAGTAATTCGAAAAGGAAGTTCCTAAAACAATTTGGGTCTATTAATCACTCGCAATCATAGTTGCATAACGCGCCTGGATACCATACGTTTTCTTACCTCTTTACACTTGAAAAATAAAGATGTCGTAGCCTGGTCTACAAACGCATAACTACACTTCATTCATTCTTATCTCCCAAGTCGCATGCATTTGAATTTTAATCTAAAGAGTATTTCCTGATAAGTTCACCACCATTTTCATCCGAGAGCTAGGAGAGATAGAACATACCGATAGCATATTCCATTTCACTTTGGGCATTATGTTCGTCAGCAATCTAACCACAGACGGTAAAAATCTACCTATATTACAGTTTTACTCAGATGTCACGGATACACAGATTATAGAATAAGAAAACAATTCTTACAACACAAAACAGCTAGCATAACATTCAAGTATTCCCTAGTAACGATAGAAATTATCCTAGTATCATAGTCTCTGTCTGAACATGTATTGCAAGATGGTGTTATCTGAAGATTAATGAATACGAAACGTTTGTGTGACTTACATACTTCGGCTAAAACTAAGCGGATATTAGCTTTCAATTGATGAATTGAAACCATACGCAATCAATTGAATATTTAAACAAATTGAAAGATTGTTGATTGGCTGTTACCATGTTCGACGCCGATTGTGATCTAGAAGTACGTTTGACCTTAACACAGGTGACGTGAAAATACGTCAGGACTACTACTGCTGCCGAAACGTAGAGCAAGCGGATTTGTTCATGCAAGCTGATAACTTAATTCACCCAAAAGAATATTATCGCTATATAGTCTGAATCAACGTGAATTTGACTTACGGATTTGTTATCACGGAAAAACCAATTTGATCGCCTATTGAGTAATCGATATTTAATGCAAGTTTGCGATGTTTACAAAGGCATGGCTCACCCATTGTTTGATTGCCTTGTGCGAAAACGTCTAATTGTAAAGAGAGGGAAGTACACCAGCCGAGAGTCCTGATCATGAACTCTCAGTTGATATGCGGAAAATCGCCCTTGTGCAAAATGCAAGAACAAAAAGCCACCGGCCAGTCCATAACACCACGGAAGCAGAAGCAGACAGAAATTGTCACCATAGGGTCGACCGGAACTAATTGTTACAATTACAACTGATATATTGTGCTAAGCACGAACTACGTAATTAGGAGATTTGTCTGTGAGATGCAAGCGTGTGTTTTATCCTTTTTCTCGCTTGCGTAAAAATGTTTCACAGTTCCCCGCTCAAGTCTTGTTCAGTGACCTTGTCAGCTGGTATGCGAAGCATGTGGTTTATTCAACCCATTTTTCTGTATCTTTATTCATTCATATTCATTGATTCATTGATAGATGATATGCGTGTAAAAAAAACTTTGCTTTACAAGACCCACGAAAATGTACATCTGGTCAGATGGTAAAAATATCAAAAAATATTATTAAAGATTATTGTCAAACGTGAAAACCAATTTTTCCGTATGGGCATTTCGTGATTTTTTAAAAGCGCCAATTGTTCCAGATTGTACAGACTCTGACTGTGCGGCACTTTGCCTAGATCAGGCTTGTGCTTTCATTCATTTCCAGATTGTACCACATGAGTAAGTAAATTGAAGTCTTGTTCGACCGGATTTTGTTTAGCTCTTTTTAATATTTTAATGTGTGAATGCATTTGAGTAGATTTCATATTTTAGATTGCGGTTGTGAATGCTTTGTAGAAGGTTGGTAACTTTTATTAGTTACTTTCCATGTTTCGCTCACATTGATATAAGAACGGCGGATAATTCCTTGCTCGGCTGTGTCGCGAGCTTTGGAACTTAAATTTTGCTTCTTTAATCCGACTTATTGTTTACGTTCCCCAGGCAGTACAAACAACGTGACAGATGTTACGTTTGAACTCGATTAACCTAACGTAATCTCGTCAGCTTATGCAATATCAGATTGATTGTTGAAAATTTGAGGAAAATGCTACACTACTCTCTTATAAATTGACTATTTTCAGCGGATATATGAATGTTGACCTGATTGGGTCGATGTCGACCATGGATGTACATCACAATCGTATTATGGTTTCATGATCCACAGGTTTTTGAATAACTAAACAGCCCGATTCGGGAGGAACAATCACTCCCGAAGAGCTCACAGAAATCGACAGCACTCTATCGATCGGCGTCAGTTGCACGCCAACGGAGTGATCAGCGTTCAGCAGCCAAGAGCTGTATCTGATCCTCCCCATCCTGCAGACGACGCTTTACACATGGCGCTCAAAGTGTTCTGACAAACTTGTGGAATCAATGCCCAGAGCTTTCAAATCACGATTGCAAACATGTTTTACCGCAGGTGGGGTCTGGCCGGATTCCTGATTTCAAATCACCTTGGAGTAGATATTTCGGAATACGGCCATTTTCCATTCTGTAGACGTGGCCAAGCCAAGTCGTAGTAGGGTGAACATGCTCTGTGGACCAGCTTTTGAAACCACTTCAGCATTAGTCACTCTGTCCATCCACGATATGTTCAAGATATGACGGATGATTCATAGGTGGATAGCAATAAGTTTCCGTTCGTGTCTTGCGTGGGTGGTCCAGGTTTCACTGGCGTACAGTTGAGCAATTCGTACGCACGCGCTGTATACCATCATCTTTGTCTTTACAGTTAACTTGCGGTTGCGTCAGACACAAGAATTCATTCGGAAGTTCAATCATACTCAAATACTTTAGAATTATAGTTTTTAAAAATTTAATCTCCCTTTTCGAAATAAGATCCAACAAGTGTTATCCATGTAACTTAATTCACATTTACAGAAATTAAGCATCAAAAAGATAAGAATTGGTATGACTCTCTTAAGAATCTCACGCTCAAAACTCAGCTAAAATTTCACAGCAATAATTTAATTCAAACCAATCTAAAGTAGAAAAATTTGTACTTACCCAAAGGTCAGTTTTCGTAATACTCTGGGATTTATATTATAGTATTCCTGACGAAACGTTTGTTTGTTACAGTAAACAGGTTACTGCTGAACTGATCTCAGTAAAAAAGCTTCCAATTTCAAACATAATGATGAGACATCATTTGTTATCTGCGCAATTGTTTTCTTATTAAATCGATCAATTTGATCATCGATGGGTTTTTATCGATTTTAAGAATCACGCGGTCGACATTGAATAAATTATACGTGAAATAATAATCAATAAATTGATTCTTTTCGAGTCATGATAATAGTAAGGATATAGGCAACACTATTCCGGCAAAAAGTAAAATTAAACTGTGATTGTTATTGATGTAGCTAGATGGTATATCCGCGTATACTGATGTCTCAATTTTCCTGTTGGTTCTAAGAGAGATAAAATGTAACAGCTGTACAACGCCTTATGATCTCCGTATATTGTTTATATATTGTGTATTGTTTTGAATTTCAGTTTCACTAGTTGCCTATGGACAGTTTTGTGTGTAAAACTGTTTCTTAAAATTAAAAGCGTAACAGATATTGCTACAAATTTACAGTCATAATGTCCCTAGAACGTGATACACTAAAATTGTAGGCGAGCATCGCCAAGGAGGGAATATTTTTAGCGAGCATTATTCCAAAAGGTGGGAGAGTGTGGAAAAATGAAGGGATACTAATAATTAGATTTTATGTGAAAACAACATAAAATTTCACATCCAGTTTTACAATTCATGCATAATAAAAATGAAAAATCAAGCTGATAAACATCAGACCGAAAACAATAAAAAATAATCAAGGCCACTTGTTGTTTCCTAAGCTACATCAGTCGACACTAATGTTGGCCAAAGCAACAAGAGACTACGAAATAATCGTTTGGGTCGAAACAGTTCAATCGTGATCGCATCAGCTGTTCTCACACTGTTTCCTGTAAACCACAGTGGACACCTCCTATTGTATACCTTCGTCAATCAGATGAGTTACGATTGTACGGTTTATCTTCTCAGAACAAATTTTGTTAAACCCACTAGGTTGGTGTTCAAACATTTGCTTTTTTAGCTTCCAAGTGAGCAGGTGGATTTGTAAATGCATATTGAGTTTTCCTGACGAGGTAGCTAGTCTTTAAGCTGAGGTAGAATTACCGGTTTTGAGTGGATGATATTCTCTGTTTTTTAGGAAGTAAACTTTGTTATACTAGCTGCTTTAGCTTATGAATGAGAGAGTCACTAGTGGCAATGTCCCTAATTGGAAGTTGAAGATATCAAGAGTTTTTTGACAGTATTTGTACTGATCGTCTCCTGGGTATTGCGAGCAAGTGTCGTTCGCGAAAACATAATAGATAACCCAGTCTACGTAGAGCGTCATGTAGCAGCACAAGTTCTTCCGTCAAATTCTCTTCAGGTTGAATGATATTTTTACACGAGCAACTTCAATTTTACTCTACAACAAAACTATTCTATATTTGCATGCCTGCCTTTCCTTCACACGCACCTCACGACCAATTTCGTTCTTTATAAACTTATCAGGGAGAAACAGTAATATTGCAATCCAGTTTGCTAGGAAAAAGGATAAATTCATATTTAAAATTTGAACCTGCTTTTGGGTAAAGCTGGTAATACAAGCCTGTTTAATTTAATTTAAAAATACGTGTGAATCATGTAAAACCCATAGGATTGAAACATAATCATAGTTGCATGTAAATAAACAACCCACAAGAACCAACGATCTGTTCATACATTAGTCCAAACCAATGAGTACAAATCCATTAACATGTGTATTTACATTTTATTGAAGAAGTTAATCATATGGACTTATCCAACAGTAAGTTGAGAGTAATATTACGACCACGATTAATGTACTTCGGTTGAATTCTACTAATGTTGTCATATGGACTATCCATAAGCATAGTCCATATCCATCGAACCTTGATATTGACATTAATAACAATGTCGTCTACTGAAAAGGATCTATCAGATTTTGTCTCTCATAGCTTTTGTCAACAGGATTTTACTTATGATGTGCTTTCTTCACAATTACTATGCCTGTAGTTCCGATTTCAGGCAAATTTTGACAGTTGCAGTTCGCCGAGGCGTCAGACAAAGGTGTGTTATAGCTCCCACGCTCTCCAGTGTTTTCTTATTCCTACTACTTAAGCGAGATATCTGGATGAAAACAGGTTTTCACAGATGTGATAGCGAGCTCAAGCGAAACTGTTTAAAAGCACAAACAGGAATTGAATGTGCTAATCCGTGACCTGATGTTTGTCGACGATGAAGCCATCATTGCTCACTCCCAAGAACACCTCCAGTCTCTAATGGACTGTTTTTCGTCAGCGTACAAAGACTTTGGGTTACAAATCAGCACAAAGAAGACCAAAGTTCTTGCTCAATTGACTGTATCGCCTCCAATCATCACTGTCGAAAACTGTCGGCTTGAACCAGTACATCATTTCACATATCTTGGTTCAACCATTGTGGATAACCTCTCGCTAGATAAGGAGATTGATAAGCGGATTGGCAGAGCAGCTACATTTTGTCCGGATTTAACGCTCGTTTTTGGGGTAACCACAAGTTGAATTTAAAGACAAAGATGATTGTAAACAGCGCGTGCGTACGAATTGCTTAACTGTACGACAGTGAAACCTGAATCATCAACGCTAGACACGAACGGAAGCTGAATGCTTTCCATCTACGAAGCATCCGTCGTATCTTAAACATATCGTGAATGAACAAGTTGACTAATTATGAAGTGCTTACAAAAGCTGGTCTACGGCCCATGTTCAGCCTATTATGACAGCGCCGCCTGCGGTGGCTTGGTTACGTCTACAGAATGGAAAATGGTCGTATTCCGAGTGATATACTCTATGGTGAGTTGCAATTAGTAAATCGACCATTTTGCAGACCGTATTTGCGTTACAAAGACGTTTGCAAAAGAGATATGTTTGCTTTTTTCATTGACCATACTATTTGGGAATTACTTGCTCGTGACCGTAATCTTTGGATGTACGGTGTAAAGCATCATGTCGAATCTGGGATAATCCAGATACACCTACTGGCTGCTGAACTTGGATCACGCTGCTGGCGTGCAACAGATTCCCTCTCAAAAGAATAAAGCTTAAAACCATGAGCGCTTTACGCTTAGCACTTTTGAATCGAACTGCTTATTTATGCTGAATACTGCAGAGCATGAAGCTGTCGTGCTATTGTGATGTACATCCACGGTCGACATCTACAGAAGACAAACACGTTCCACAGCTGCAGGCATTTCCATCCCAGTTGGACACCCGAAAACCGGTTTTGAGCTGTTCGCACTTTTCAAGTACAGGCGGTATCATCATCATTCGCAAGCGTTGTAACAGTGTTTAAATGATGAACAAGATCTTAAATTGTAAACCACGTTGTATAAGTCTGTAATTACCAACCTGTTTAATCTCAATTGCCTACACACATGTTT
>JACCGJ010003930.1:0-14063 GCA_013407085.1 Atriophallophorus winterbourni | reverse complement strand
CTGTCAGTCAAAAATATGAGTAATGATATATCACTAGATATATACTGACTTATTTTATCACTAGTGTAATTAATCAGCAGGAAATATGAATAATATAGGAAAAATGTGTTTCTATTTTACAGAAAATTCAAATGATAGCGGAAATTCGTGATGATGTTTTATCGGAGCGTGGAAAATCAAACCAAGTTAAACGACCCGCGGAAGTCAAACTAAAATGTACTCAACATAACAGCAGCGAAATCGTCACTATGGTATAGCAAGAATGAAGAGAAGTTTTCTAGATAATATCAGTCATGCTTTCGTTATGCATTTTCAAATTGAATATTGATATTATTGGGTGGAAGTCGAAAAAGACAAAATGTAAATCTGATTTTTTCTATTCACAGAAGAGGATCGTTTTTGTTGATAACGAAGGAGAATGGTTTTATACCTCGTCAGAATGTAAGTTTTGAAGTGTGCTTATCAACACGCTTCGATTGAAAATGAAAATCCGTGTTTATTTACCATGAAATAAGAGTGAGTGTATAGAAGACGTTTATTTTTTATAATCCGGACAGGCTTACAAAATGCATTTATTTTTGTTTTTCGTTCAACAAAAATAGGTGAACCAATTCTCACATGTTGTATAGCTATCTAGCGGCCAGTGTATTAAAATTAGAGCATAATCTCCGTAAATTTAGGTATGGAATTTATAATCAGGTTATTAACATTTTAACAGAAAAATAAATAGGATTCACTGAACAGCGCATGAAAGCGAAATGTTTGATTTTTCGAATTTTCTCGCGTTCAAAATTTGGTACCGTATTGAATGACGGTGAAATACAAAATAATAGTTCAATAAAAATTGTTATTTCTTGATTATCAAAGTCATGCTATATCTGAATAATAATTGCCAAAAATTTCACTATACACAGCCTAATATGTACAATCTTTAATATTTTACAATAATAAGGGTTAACCGCAATTAATCAGTTTTGATAGAAAATCAATATGTGATTCGTAATTTTGCGAATTATAATGACAGGATCGGTAAAAATAAATGTTCTAAAGAATACTGTCGTTCGAAATATAACGTTCATAGAAGGTGCGGAAAATTGCGTAAAAGCTGGATAGTCGAAATATTCAATTGTGTTTCTTTTAATCACAAGTCTGTATCGAATGGGAAACGATGTTGTTTCGAGATTGTCTAGGGCATACAATGCAAAAAGGCGATGAACAACCATCGTCTTCGGTTTGCCTAAATCGAATCACTGAATCAGTCTTACTGCGATCTCAACGATCTCAATATGATAGTGTAATTAGTATGGTGCCTCTGTCGGTGGCAATGGAGGTTGCTAAATTCATATACAACCGCCTTGTTGATCAGTATCAGTATCAGTATCACTGGGCGATGTTTAACCAAGTCAAAGTCAAGATTCTTTTAGAGGTGAGCTTAAAAACGCACACAACTCCTAGGATTAATTCGTGGGGAGCGAAGGCGTGTGTACCTGTGAATGGGAGAAAATCTACCAAAAAAATAAAAAAATGAAAAACTGAAAAACAATATATTTTAAATGTACATTCTCATTTTTATAAATGATGTACTATTTCATTTTGATGACCTCTCACCATATCTGTCTAGGCCTGGGCAACCTGACAGTATCTTAGCCCACGTGCAGTCTTTGACTGTACGGCACTTTGCCTGGATCAGGCTTATGCTTTCATACATACATCATACATGCTGGTGAAGAGAATGTCTTTCATTATATTCCAGTGTCTTCGAATACCGAGCCATCACTGAAACTGGCTCAAAATCTATCCGCTCAAGATTTGTTCCGTATGCGATTCACTCTCCTGCAGATAAAGAAAATCCGGCTAGTTACCAAATTTTGTTCCGATTCGTCGACAATTCTTCAAGAGTATTGGATCACACAGCGTACCTAACTCTCATGTTATTTATACCACACCCTCTCTCGCCCCCCACAATTTCTTAGATTTTCCGTTTCCGATATATTTATGTTCCCTTTTCAATCATTTCAACCAACCTTACGGTAAAAACATGAATTGATGGATATATAATTTTTTTGATCAATTTTCCATGACAACTTCATTACAATTCGCAACACGTTCTTCATAATTAACTTTCATTTATGTTCTCACTTTTTTTCGCATCCTTTCCATTCGTAAATCTTGACAAAATGTAAATGAAACTTCATTGTTATCAGACATTAGGAATTTTTCTTACCTACTATATATTCGTTTCCATTATTGAACGGAAAAATGTTTCAAAATTCTGCTTAATTCGGTTGTTTGCACTGTTCTATTTTTTGCTGTTTAAATTTTGATAAACTGATCATGTATTGCATGCCTTGGATGTCGAAGAATATATATTATTATTATAAAGAGGTCTTATCACCGAAAGGTAACAGTTAATTAATGTTGCATGTCCAATTGATAGAAAAGTCGATAGACGGCAGTTAATTTCGACACAAAAACGAAAAGTTGGAAAAGAAACGCATTTTGTGTGTTACAAAAAGATACTCAAAATGTTTGTTCTGTTTATTGACAAGGAGGTATTCAATTATAAGGATAATGCGCCGGAAAAAGCACCTGCCTATGTTTGAACGCATTTTCCTAATTCTGCCGAGACTAGTTTTGTGGAGAGTGAGTTCCATGCGTTTACTACACTGATTCTAAAGAAGTGCATTCTGGATCCCAGCCTGGTGTTCTGAGTGCTTAGCTTGAGAATATGATCTCAATTACTAACGAGATGAGAGAATTAAGAGAAGACATCTAATTTGAGTCAGCTCAAACCGTTGACAACTTTAAAGGTGTCTGTACGATCCTCTCTAAGCTAATGCTTAGAGACGATTTTCATAGTTGTTGCATGCCGACCCCTAGATCATGCGGGAGGCCAGCTTCTGTACCTTTTCTAGCTGCACTATATCCTTCTGGTAAAAACGCTTCAAAGCCTGAATAAAGTATTCTAAATCAGGCTTTACTATTGCGTTGTAGACGGGTAACAGCACCTCGCTTTTCTGCAAGTGAAGGCTGAACGTTGTCGAAAAAGTTCTCTCCCGGCCCTTATTAGGCAGCAAATTGGTCGCCACACGTAAAGTTTGCGGAAACTATTATTCCGAAGTCGTTGGTAGATTTCGCCATAAAAAACTAGGTGAAGGCTGATGGTGTACAGATAGTCATGTTCCCTACCAGTGTAGAGAGCAGGTGACTGTTCTCTATGTTAAGGTGAAAGTCTCACTTGGCCGTTTATTTCGTCACAGCTTCTACGTTATTTATCAGATAGGAGTTATCCGGCCTACTGACTAATATGGCGTCTTCAGCAAACAGATAATATGGTGAAAGCTGTGAGTTAGCTGGATCCTCAGTGAAGATAAAAAACTGCAACGGCCCCAAGAATGAGGCCTGGGAAACCTCTCTCGTTATATGCGCTCATGTAGAGTATGTATTATCTACGTGACAGAAAAGGAATGGCACAGCAATGGAATTCGCGAATCCAGAGCAGTAGATATACCAATAATATTATGGCTGAGATTTTGAGAAGCAACAGCTTATGTTTTCTACATCAAAAGGCTTACTAAAGTGAACAAAGAAAACTTCTGCTGCCATATTGCCATCCATCGTCTTAGTAGCCTCGTTTAGAAAGCACAAAAAATTAGTCAGATATGACCTATCTTTTAGGATCGCGTTCTGCGCGGCATTCTGTGTAGAATGTTTGATTAGGTATCCACAAATTTCGTGGCCGATCAACCTTTTATCAATCTCACATAATACGCCAGTCCAAAGGAAGTGTACCTTGTCTGAGAGATGTTCTAAAATGTTTTGTAATCAGCACAGCGAATCTAGTAGCTCACAGTCTGATCATTTGTTAATGGGTGTTATCGGAGCCTGCTGCCCGGTTGTATGCTAGGCTAGCCAATATAATCGCTACATTGTGTACCTCGAATGTAAGCTCACTACTGTGGTGCGTTCAGTAAGTGTACACTGAAGTGATGGCGCAGAGACGTCCGAGTTATCATCTCGACGTTGCACTCTTTTAAAATGCAAACAAACACGTGAGCCCTTTCTGTGATAATCATTACGATGCATTCAGACATGCCATTATCTCACGTACTTCTTTTAATTACCAGTAAAAAAACTGAAGCTTTTCTCGAGTGGAAAAACGTGTAATCATACACCTTCGCTGCACCTACGACACATGCTTCAATCACAAGCAGACAACCGATTGGATGAAACAACTTATCCGTATAATATGCCAGCAGATTTTGACTACAGAAATCCGCCATGTTTATCCATAATGGATTAGAACGCCAGTCACAAACACATATCTCACATGGCACACAAAAGACATGATATCTCTCACATTTCTAACATTATCCTAAATGACCGGTAATACTCATGCTGCACTTTCGCTCGCCACTGATGCATTTCAAGCAGCAGTCGGTGTTGTACTATTGCGAAGTACCGATACTGTTGTTAAACTGCTTGCATTGCGAATATCTGTAATGGTTTCACATATATTTTAACTTGTATCGACCGTTTCAGCCACTGGCCAATAGCCAACACAATTAAGGAAATTACATGGGAAACCCTAGCGTAAACTGGGAACAATATGAATGGCCGGGGTTGAAAATGTAAACATCGAGGGCACCAATTCGGGCTTGAACGTTCGAGTGTGGTTTTTCGTCACACACTCGATCGGTCAAACGACGGTCGGTAGCTCAGGCCGTAAGGCATGAAAATACAATGGTGAAGGTCCTGGGTTCGAGTCAGACCCGAGACAGGATATGCACTGCCGATGAGCTCTAATGAGAGCGAAACTCGAGTCCAGTGCTTTCAATGTGGACCGTTGTGATAAGCTTTGCGAATATTTTGAAAGACTTGGTAATGATGAGTAGACACAAAAACATAATGAACAAACACTCCAAGCACCTCTTCAACAACAACAATGCCCGTCAGATCTAATCAGTGTTAGCCTACACTGTATCTGATGGGAAGACCCGACGAGGACATCAGATCGGTTGGACGACCACAATAGATGTTGCTGGCTCCTTCTTGACTGATCGGGCATGAGGCTACTCAAATGTGCCAGTCTGGAGAGACACGAAGACTTAATCGCGATCGGTCAAACGGAGGTCGGTAGCTCAGGCCGTAATGCATGAGACTCAAATGGTGAAGGTCCTGGGTTCGAGTCAGATTGAAAACGGGATATGCACTGCTGATGAGCTCTAATAAGAGCGGAACTCGAGTCCAGTGCTTCCAATGTGGACCGTTGTGATCAGCTTTGTGAATATTTCCAGAGACTTAGTAATAATGAGTAGACACAACATAGTGAACAATCTCTCCAAACACCCCTTCGTCTGCATATTTGGCCAAAAAAATCAATCAGTGATCAACTTACGCGTAGCACGAATGCTGAGGTTAAAAAAGAATAAAACTGTTCAAAAATAGACGTCCTAATAAACTTTGGTACTAAAGGACTGGGGAGCCCGGTGAAAAAATCACATACTAAAGTCAAACTAAATTTGGGTATATGGATGCGATAAACTCTAATGAATGTGGTAGATTGATATTCTTTTAAGTTACTGCCATGTGTGACCTAAGTTGCTGCTAAGTGTGACATTCCACTAAACCTAGAAATGAGTCACTTGCTCTCCACACTGGCAGATAATATGACTATCTCTACGCCTTGAGCCGAGACGGAGTTTTGTATGGCAAAATCTACCAAGGTCTTTGAACTCATCTCCATTCAAACTTTAAGTGAGTCGACCAATGTGCTTCCCAAATGGCCAGGAGGCAACTGTTTGTCGAAGTTCAACACTCGCTTGCAGAAAAGGTGTGGTGCTGTTACCATTCTACAAGGGAATAGTAAGGCCGCGTCCAGAATACTGTATTTAGGCATTACATGAAGGTTATAGTGCAGATAGAAAAGTTACGAATCTGAACATTCGCATGATCGAATGGTTGGCATGCACTAACTATGAAAATCCTCTCTCAGTATTGTGACTTTTCTCGCTGAGGAAAAGGCAGCTGGAAACCTTTAGAGTTGTCAACTGAATGAGCTGCCACGAGTTTGATGACTTCTTTCGGTTCACTTCTCTTGTTGGTACTTGAGGGCACAGTATCAAGCTTAGTAAACAGCACACCAGGCTGGAATCTAGGCACTCGCATGATTGAATGGTTGGCATGCACTAACTATGAAAATCCTATCTCAGCATTGTGACTTTTCTCGCTGAGAAAAAGGCAGCTAGAAACCTGTAGAGTTGTCAGCTGAATAAGCTGCCACGAGTTTGATGACTTCTTTCGGTTCACTCCTCTTGTTGGTAATTGAGGGCACAGTATCAAGCTTAGTAAACAGCACACCAGGCTGAAATCCGGAACTCAGTTCTTCAGCATCCCTGTAGTGAACGTGTGGAACTAACTCCTTGCCGAACTAGTCACGACAGCTTTAGGTAATTGCGTTCAAACTTAACCTGGACCGTTATATCCTGGTAGTTATGGGCGTTTTCCGAAACAGCTCTGACATAAGCTGGGCATTTGTTTTGACTTGGTTGACTATGGCTTTCTTAAACTGTTACTGATACTGATAATTATTCAGCAACCTCCTATGCGATCGATGAAGGAAATATATCAATTACACCATTATATTGAGATCGTTGAGTTTTCGCACAGAAAGACTGAAACAATGTTTCGATTTGAGCAAACCAGAGGCGATGGTCGTTCACTGCCATATTGTATGATATACCCTGAATTTTCCACAAGGAATCCTATTTTTCTCTTCGAGCATTTTGATAACCTGATTAAAAATTCGTGTCTTTGTTTACGAAGATTATGCCATTATTATTATACACTGTCTGCTTGATATCTATGGCACAATAATAAGCATTTTACGCAAGTTCTAGTTCACATATTTCTCTAAAACGCAAAAAATAAATGTATTTCGCAAGCAATCGGTTAGAGCAGATTTTGGGTAACGTGTAACTTCTGACACCGAAGCTTCGTCAGATCAAGGGTGTTAGTCTGGACAAAGAACATGGTTTAATACTAATCAACTCGAACCACTGATTTAACCTCGCCGCTAAACAACCCTTAGTACGCCTACGGTGTGCCACATCTGGTAGTAATGACAAGGATCAGTGTTTAATTTTTCTCCTAGTGTGTTTCAACATCAATGCGATACAAGTACACACGGTGAAGGTCAGTTGACACAACTGCCCACGTACGTAAACGAACATAACTAACGAGGCTGAGGTTAGACTGTTTTTGAAGAAAAAATAAAATCTAATTAACCAGTAGGTATAAGGTGAATAATAACTATTTTTCTTCGAATCAGTGCTGAGTGTCAGATTTGGCGAGATACATGTTGCATGCTCTATGTAAAATGCACATTTGAAGCGATACGTCGAATCGAGAACTAGAGGGCCATACACGTAACTTATATTAAAGGGAAAACTATCCGTTCGGTTCTGATGCAACTCAAGGATATGACACATTTATCTAACTTAACGAACAGCAACTACAGAATCAACTGAGGGGAATATTCAATGTCCTGACTACCACTATTGTTCTGACGATGCTTCCGTGTCAAAAGTAAAACGTTATGCAAACCCTGCTCTAATGGACGGCAACTCAAATTTCTTTGCATTTTGTAAGCCTTCCCGAAAACGAATACTGTTTTTCATCGTCAACCGGAGCGATTTGATAAGAAAAAGTTTGAAAATACATACTAACAAGGTATGAAACCATCCTCCTCTCATATTCATAAACCTATCATCTTATTTAAATAGAAAAATTGAGCTAAACTTTTGTCTTTTTCGAATTACACCTACGGTACTGTCAGTGCATTAATATCGACATTTAATGTAAAAATGGAAAATGTTCTCCACTTTGAACTGCCCTGGCGTACATCACAACGCACCAATAGAGGACACTTCATTTCACTTCTATGGATAATAACGCGGGAAGCAGCAGATACCTTCGAAAGCTATGGCACGATTGGCGTAGAGCTCAGTGCCTGGGGCTGCTCCAAAGGATGGAGAGACATTTAGGCCTCATTGGACGGCTACCTCCCGCCTCAAGCTGGGGAGCCCATGGCCAATATGTTACCGTCTCGCCACGGTCTGCTATCTTCATTAGGTTTAAAGGGATTAGTAATCAACCGAGAAACAGACTGCTTTATTCTGTACCAGCGAAACGAAATACTGAAAAATGTCATTTCTGAAACTGGGAACATGAAACATCCGCTCCACGCTTCCTGCAATTCATGATGACGTATAGAATGTCAGAGGCGTAAGAAAACTTGATGTGATTAACAATGAGCTAAAGACGCTTAATGTCAGCGTGGCTGCCCTGAAAGAGATGCGATTAACAGACAGTGGTATGCTAACTGGAAGAGATTAGACATTTTTGGAAATGAAGGGGTCTTGATGAGCCTCGACTGCAATGATCTTATTCTTGTTAGGCGCACTAATATAGGAAGCGTACTCCCCACCAGATCATATAACCGCGCATACTGCGACACTGATCATTCTGTGGTCTTTGCAAAACGGGAGCTTCCACACACGAGATTTCATCGCAAAAATTGTCTGCTAAGCCTATGATAGACGTCACTCGCGTGTGCGAACCTAATCTATCTGCGCGATTTGCAAAAGCCTTCACAGCCGAGTTCAATAAGACAACCCCACTCGAATCGGCTTCAAAAAACTAGGAATGGATAAAAAGCTGCATATGCCGAGTGGCACTTTGCAATTTCGGTCCGAAGAAAGTTCAAATGAGCGACTGCTTCGAAGTGAAAGCTTCTGAGTTGACTGCTGTGTTGGATGAGAAACGGTCAACATTCTTGAGATTAAAAGGTATGCCATCAGATGAAAACTTACGACTTCTAAGAGCAGCTAGAAATGAGGTCCAACAGACTGCAAGATGATGTGTAAATGACTATTGGACTGAAATTAGCCTCAATATCCAAAAAGCTGCGGATACTTGAAATTTTCGCGGTATGTATGATGGGATCATGAGAACCATTGGTCAAAACAAAGTTGCAACGGCTCCAATCAAATCTGTATCTGGTGACCCGATTGTGGACAAAACTCAGCAGACGGAATTATGGGTATAGCACTTCTCCTCTCTGTACTTTAAGGACAGTAATGTTTACCGCATGTTCTTGAATATATCGAGCGGTTACCGACTATTGAATATCTAGATACTCCCCTTACTTTTGATGAGCTCAATAGGGCAATCGACCGCTTAGCTATTTGGAAGGGCCCTGGTGACGACGGAGTTTCACCTGAGGTGATCAAATTCTGTAGAGCAGCATTATAACAAACTCTTCACCATTTGTTTGTTTAGTGTTGGCAGGAGGAGTGTGCCCCACATGTGATGCTAGACACAAACATCATCATGCTATTTAAGAATGAGGGTGACAGAGGCGACCGCGACAATTACAGAGGAATCTCCCTTCTACAAATTCTAGCTGATAGAATTTATTCTGAATCTCAATGTGGATTCTGCGAGAAAGATCAACCGTTGACATGATCTTCTCAGTGGGGCAACTTCAAGAAAAGTTTTGAGAACAGCGTATGCCAATATACGCACTTTTCATCGATTTAACAAAGGCATTTGACTACTTCAGCACGGAGGGAATTTTCGAAATGCTTGATCTGATAGGCTGCCCACGAAGCTGCTGAAACTCGTTATTCCGTTCCACTCAGGCATGGAGGTCTCAGTCCATTTCACCGTTTTACGTTCAGAAGCCTCAAAATTCTCCGAGGCGTGTTTATTCTTGCTCCCACGCTGTTCGGCATCTTCCTTGCTCTATTTCTGAAGCACGCTTTCAGGACGATGACAGGAGGCATTTACCTACGCACGCGAAGAGATGGCAAGCTTTCCAACCTGAACCTGTAAAGATTAGGATAATGGTGTACAGCGCGTGCTTACTGAATGCTTTACTGTATGAAGGTGAAACCTGGACCACCCACGCAAGACACGAACGGAAGCTGTATGCTTTCAATCTGCGAAGCATGGTTTTATCTTGAACATATCGTGGATGGGCAGAGTGACTAATGCTGAAGTGCATTCAAAAGATGTTCTACAGAGCATGTTAACCCTTTTCCGACAGCGCCGCCTGCGGTGGCTTGATCATGTCTATAGAATGGAAAATGGTCGTATTCCGGAAGATCTATTCTATGGTGAGTTTCAATTGGACAAACCGCACTTCTAAAACGAGATGAGAAAGTTCTTGGCATTGACCAGGAAAGTTGGGAGGAACGTGCTCTCGACCGGTCACATTGAAGGCATTGTGGAAAGGGTCGTCTGCAAGCTGGGGAGGAGGAGATACAGCTCCTGGCTGCTATAGACAGATCATGCCACCCGCGTGCAACTTATGCAAAATAACCGAGTTCTGACTATCGTTGCCAGCACTGCGGGAGAGATTGTTCCTCCTGAATCCGACTGTTAAGTTATTCAAAAAACTGTAGAACATGAAAATTCATTCGATTGTGATGTACATCCCATGTTATTAATAAGGGCTCAATAGTCAGGCAACGTTCCATTAGCTTGAATGGCGTAGGAAGTCAGTCAAGCCTTTCTAGTGGCAGCTCCCATGTTATAAATGAGAGCTTAATAGTTTGGCAACGTTCCATTACCGTCGTGCAAGATGTACGCGATATTGCTTCTCCTGCATTAAGCAGTACGCCAAAAAACGTGCAGCTTCCCCGGGTGCTTTGACCAAGGGCAAAGCACGACTCAGCTTAGAAGCGCGAATATCCAGTGCCACTATGTTGTACGCTAATGTGTGCAGCATAAGAAATAAGTGGTCTGAACTTTCTCTTCGTGTAGCCGAGCTACATCCGAGGGTTATAGCGCTGTCTGAAACCTGGCTGTCTGCGGTTGATGTTGTGCCAGCTAGTATCGGCAAACAGTATCTTGTCATCAGATGCGATAGACATGGCGATAGAAGAGGCGAAGGCGTGGCACTTCTCCTTGAATATGGTCTGCACAATACGGGTTCAGGGTTATCACTCGCTATTGGAAATGTCCAAGTTGTTACTAGTGTCCTGACTTGCTACAAGTCAGCACTGGCGATTGCTTGTGTTTACGTCACGCCCTGTGCAACCCTGCGAGAAATTAGTCAACTGCTTGAGATGCTTGACGGGTTGTTTCAATCAGCCCCAAGCGTACTCATTCTAGGTGATTTTAATCTCCCAGATATAGACTGGTCAGCTCCCTCCGGGGTACTCACTGAGCAATCCGCATCTTTTCTCGATTGGATCCACTATCATGGATTACATCAGCACGTGAACAAACCCACTAGGTTCCGCGATGGATGCACTCCATCCACTCTTGACTTGATGCTGTCGTCTCAGCTAGAAGCTGTCAAGAATTTCAAGTTCCTACCCCCTCTTGGCAAAAGCGACCACGTAATGTTAGGCTTCGAAGCGCTGTTGCGTTTTCACAAACCTCTTGCGCGCCCTAGACGTAATTTTAGGCGTGTTGACTGGGGCCTACTTTCACAGTCATCAAAATCTTACCTTCTGTTCTCGAGTGATTCTAGTGTAACTGAAAACTGGGACAAAATTTGCAAATTTCTTACCGGGCTACAAGACCTGCATGATCCACTGCAATGCGTGAATAAGCACCAGCGGCCACCCTGGTGGTCTCCCAGCGTTCGTCGTTCTATTCGTAAACGTGATCGCTTATGGAGGCAATATAGGCTATCGCTCACCTCTGGTTCGTGGGTCCGTTACAGAACCGCCCGAAACGCTTGTGTCAAAATGCAGCGTGTGCTCAAACAGAAGTTTGAGTTATCCTTAGCCAGGGATGCTAAATCCAACCCAAAAAGGTTTTACAGTTACGCGCAATCTAAAGGAAAAACTAGGGTAAACATCGGTGACTTAAAACTGGATGATGGACAAGTAGGTGAAAGTGACCTAGCTAAGGCGATAGCCTTCTCAATGTTTTTCAGTAGCGCTCAGCGAAGGGATAATTCTGTACTCACACCGCCTGAGTTGCTTAACTTTCCATCTGGTATCGCTGCACTAGATGATTTTTCCTTTAATGAGGCGGAGGTGTATGGAGCTCTTGTTCATGTTCGTGCTAACAAGGCTGAGGGTTCGGATCACATCCACTCAATTATGCTTAGAAATCTCGCCTCAGTGCTTGCAGAACCACTATGTGAGCTCTCCAATTCATGTTTTTACTCGGCAATGGTTCCTCGTGAGTGGAAAGAAGCCATAGTAGTACCAATACATAAAGGTGGTTGCAGGTCGATTCTTGGTAACTATAGACCAGTCAGCCTGACCAGCATCGTCTCGGAAGTATTGGAAAGACTTATACGCGACAAAATCTGCCAGCATCTCTGCCAGCATTCTCTACTTAGTGTAGCTCAACATGGATTCCTGAAAGGGAGGTCTTGTTTGACTAACCTCTTGAGTTTCCTCAATATTGCTACGAAAAGGTTGGATGAAGGGAAGCCGGTCGAAGCGCTCTACCTAGATTTTAGCAAGGCTTTTGATTCCGTCAGCCACAGATTTTTAGAAACTAAGCTGGCAGCAAAAGGCATACGGGGTAGTTTACTTGCTTGGATAAAATCATTCCTGACAGGTAGGACCTTTAGAGTACTAGTAGAATCTACGTTGTCGATCCAAACGGAGGTGATAAGTGGGGTGCCTCAGGGGTCTGTGCTAGGTCCGCTGCTCTTTCTAATTTTAATCGATGACTTGTCGCCTATCTTGCATTGCCCGTGCTTCATTTTTGCGGATGACGTGGAGTTCATTGGTTCAACGAATGAAGATACTCTGATGCACGACTTCGAGCGGGTCATTGACTGGTCCATACTTTGGGACCTCCTACTGAACCTCAATAAGTGCCAACTCTTATCTGCTCTGGTCGACAAGATCACAGTCCAGGTGTCAGGTACTCTTATTAGCATTGATGACACACAGTGGGTTAAGAAATTGGGTGTTCTAGTTAGAGCTGACTTCAAATGGGAGGACCAATGCGCTGTTGCAGCGCAACGTGCACGCAATGTGCACTTTCGGTTGAGGTCAGTGCTTTCCAGCAGAATTCCCGACGTGTTCCTGCCACTTTACAAGGCGTTAGTCAGGCCGCATTTGGAATATTGTGTCCAGGCGTGGTGTCCTCGCTACCAAAAGGATATTATTCGACTTGAAAGCGTCCAGCGACTAGCAACACGCATGATTGAGGGTCAGCGTAGGAAAGGTTATGCTGATCGCCTCTGTGCTCTAGGTCTTTTCTCTCTTAAGCGTCGTCGTTTGAGAGGTGATTTGATTGAAACCTTTAAGATCTTAAAGGGTTTAAGCGGCGTTAATCCAGATGACATCTTTACCTTAAGTCATAAGCTGGGCACTCGCGGACACGCACTCAAGCTTGCTAAGGAACGATGTCGCCCAGATGCTAGGAAAAACTTTTCAGCCTCAGGGTGTTCAACTTCTGGAACAAGCTCCCTGAAGAACTTATCTCCTGTAGTTCCGTCTCAACTTTCAAACAGGGCTTAGACCGTGACTGGGGTAAGTTATTCTCTAATTACATCCCATGATTACCATGCTTAGGTTGTCCTCCATTTTGCTCGCTATTCACTGTAGCAATTTTAGAGCATCTTCTCATTCTTGATTGTCTATCAGCTGACCTCTCACCGTGCTGGTGAGAAGAAACTGCCTTCTTTTTTTTCCAGCATCGATTATTGCGCGTTGCTGTCCTACTACTATCCTACTACTACAGCGCCTGGCACAGCGATCATCAGAGATTGCAAACAGAGAAGAAAGAAAATCACCTTTTGGCAGTGCATCGATTATAGCGCAGTGCTCCTCCAACTACATTCTCCTAGTGCTACGACCATCAGAGGTTCCACACGGAGAAAAAAGGTTTACCCTTTGGCAGTGGTGGGCGCTTCTCCGCAGCTTTCCACCGAGAAAAATTCTGGAAACTCGATTGGCTTGTCAGCCACTTACTGTCCTGTGCCTACTGAACATTCATTTTCGACATTGACCGAATGAGGTCAAAACAATGTAAAAATTCGACAAAGCTAAACTAGAACAAAAATGTTATTGTCT
>JACCGJ010003928.1:0-100275 GCA_013407085.1 Atriophallophorus winterbourni | reverse complement strand
TAATATTGACTACCATGTGATATTACATCGATTGACCATTCAAAATCTCCCGAAATGTGTCTACAGAATATTTAATATTGATGCCAGCTTTCTATCAGTTGAATTCAATCTGACATCTATTACCAAACTAATTTAACTAGAACACAGACGTAGATAAATATTTGGAAGAATTGATAGAATGTGAAAATATATCTATGCGCGTTCCGATTTTAGTCTATGTTGATCGTTCTGAATGTAGCAGGAACATAATGAGCTAACCATGCCGTTTGAACTTAACAAATCAGCCAAAATATAAGCATTTAAATAATTTTCTCATTTATTTGGTCAAGCATTATCTGCGTAGATTGCCTTGAACTTTCATAGTGATTAGGTTGGAGATCGGAATAACTACACGCTGAAAATATTGCTCAAAATTGTTTTCGGAAGCAGCGAATGGGACTTGGAATAAATTTATTACTCACCCCCAGTTATAAAAAATGAGATGCTTTATCATGTGATCTATCTCCATGTTTATAGTATTGCTTTTGATCAATATTAATATTAATAAATTGACGTATCTACTGGCAGTGAAGCAGATGTAATAAACTGGAGGTACTACATAAGAACAATGGGCCAATCATGAGATTTTTGCCTAAATACTGACTTGGATTGTTGGTGATTCTATTTTGCAAAAAGATATTGATTTACATTATAACAAATTATTCCAAGAGCATTTTAAGGAAACTCCACTTAGACCAATGGACCGCCTTATCGCCTTTTAACCGCTAATCCAATCTTGTCACCTACAACCACCTGCAAAGCTACATTATGGCCTATGTTTGAACACATCCGCAAAGCATCGTGAGGTTTATGCTGAAAGCTAAAATTCATAATCTCAAAATAATGACAGGCTTCCCGATACACACATTGCAATAACATTTAGAATCTATTCGCTGAAACGTATACGATCGAAATAAGAAAATTGTATAGTCCATTTTAAAATTGATATTCACGATCTATATTGTTAAATCTGTTAATATTAGATAAATTCCTTACAGTGTGAATTTCATAATAACCCGATAATGCAAATAATTAAGTAACACATATTCAAACAATTTGTGTTATTTTCGTCTTAGCGTTTAGATTTGCTAACAAATTTAATTGATTCCCTTTTGTATGATCGGCAATGAGTATGCTAACATTTTTGCTGTTTAGTGGATATGATTAGGAAAGTTGAAAAATGGGGTATTTTTCCCATTATCGAAAAAGCATTTTTCAAATAAACTATGAAAATATCTGCCAGGTACATTGCCAAAAAGCCCAAATTGAAATTAATTAAAATGTCATCTATTTTGCATTAATAATGTATTTTTTTGGGTAACTGAAATACACATGTTGTGAAACGCACATTGGGAAGTCGGTATTAGCGTAAATCAATTTTACGTGTGCAAAAAGAAATGAAGCTTTATCATTCGTTGCATTCACATATGAAAGTGATAGAATGATGAACAGACGAACTGGTCATGCATTGGTTGGACTGATTTGGTGCACGCGTATCCTGATCATACAGTCCCTACTTGATGAGTCGTAAGTGTGTCCTGGAAATGCATGAAAATAAGCATTTGTCATAATCATATGTCTAGACCCAATCCGCATACGTGTGGACTCGTTTGGTGTAAAACCAAATATATGAAACATAAAACCTCATATTTTAAACAATTTTCCACTGTTTCAAGCGCTAACGCAACCTAATCCTTTTGCCCATAACTGATAAATGCACAAACTTGACAGCCGTTGTAGTTTGTGGTGGAAATGATTGAAATAAACATTTTTGTTCATGGCCATGGGTTTAAAATCATAGTACATAAGTCTGGGCTCGAGGGATTGAGCAGATTAGGCATGCCAACCTAATCATACGTCTTATCCATGACCTCATCGTGTAATTTACATTCAACTGTACATGCCATAAAAGGTCGGTCCATATTTGAAAGGAGCACCGACCTGTTCCGCTCATACAATAGATTTTAACTCCTGATGTTGCCGTCCTGGAGATCGCCGAAAATCTCTCTGTAATCTGTACCAACATACAGGAGTCTATCAATAACATTCTGGAGAATAGACAGCGATACGACCTAGAACAACGGTCCACACTATTTACGTTGATGGGGTTGGGAACGTTATACGTTTGTTTCGCTACCACAGCTCATCACACGACGGACAAGCGCGGCTGCTAAAAGTAAAACTAATCATTGAGATGAATATGAAGATTGTTCTTTTGAATTTTTACATGGTACGTGACTTAACTACGGGTAATAATAAAATCTACGCAGAAATACCCTGGTAAGAATCAAAAGGAGGGAGTGACGTGCGTAAGAAAATCAATGAGTACAGTCTGATTCTTCCAAGCGTTCCAGGAGCTACCAGTACAACAGAAGCAGCAAAACAACAACAAGAAGCTAAATACCTTAGTTATACGTTGCAGAAGCTATTGAAGTACGCGGAAGTGTTGTCGCGAATACCATCACGTTTCCGAAGTCTTCAAAGTACAAGGGCGATGGACCACACGAAAACCACTGTTAAATGCCTATACACGAATGCAGAGTGCTTGCGGAACACAATAGCCCAATTATCCCATTTTACCGCTTAGTTTTCTGCTAACATGATTTCTGTAACCGAAACATTGTTTTACGATCAGGTGAACGATTGCGAGATAGCACTTTCCACGGACTGACTGATGATGTCAAGGATACAGCTGATGCCTTATATGATTTTATCCAAAGAACTTGTCAAAACTGGGGTATTTGTGGCGCCCACTACAGGTTCAATGTCTAGGTAACATCGAGGTAAATCCTATGGTTGTGGGAAAGAATTACCCAGAGATAATGAAACAACACCTGCTGTTCTCAAGCCATGCGATCTGTAGCTTTGTGGCCCACTATGTGGTCCATTCAGGCACTCATTATATACGGGAACTGTAACAACTCAATGAAAAACAGGAGATATCACACAAATCTACAAAGGGGGAAGTCGTTCTGATCCGGCAAATTACCGACCCGTGACTTTTCGTACAGCGTTTCTGAAATTCTGGAATGCCTCGTGTGTGAACGACTCGTTTAACATCTTGATTATCATCCGCTGATAAATTTCACACACCACAGGTTTATTAAAACATATTATCGCTTGCTTAACTTTCTCATGACTATAAAGACTGGACGGAAGCACTAGTACAAGAGGGTTCGGTCCGTGCCGTTAACTTAGATATATATAAAGCATTCGACAGTGTAACTCACTCCTTACTGCTTCAAAAGCTGCAGAATGTTGGCGTCATCGGAAACGCACCTTGATGGTTTACAAATTGTCTGTCTGGACGCAAAGCGAAAGTCAGAAAAGGTGGTGAAACTTCTCGAACAATTGAAGCCAGGAGCAGAGTCCCTCAAGTTTCGGTTCCTAGTCCGATACAGTTTTTCATATTTATAAACGATCTACCTAAATAACTCGCAAGTAAGCTAGTTTTATCCGCAGACGATGTAAAATTCTATCGAATAATGTCAAGTTCACAAGAATATTTGATTAAGCTGCACCAGTGGTCAATCTCAAACAAACTGCCATTTAATTTGAAAAATTGCAAAATGTTGCAAGTCAGATAATCCTTTCCGTTTACCTACACACTCAGCAGCCAACCGCTTCAATGGAGTTCATCAAAAAATCTTATCGGAATCTTGATGTCTGTCATTTTGAAAAACAGCATTCAGTGCATAGCCGTCTACAAGCGTGCGTGCAGCTTGCTTTGTTTACTAGAACGCATATTCGGACGTTTCCAACTAGATTTAATCTCGTATTATTGAACACTTACATACATCCTGACGTTGACTACGGTGTAAAAGCTTGGACGCCATAGATGGATAAAACCATCTTACTCCTCGAACGAATTTATCATTTCGCAACCAAAATGGTTAGCGTATTGAATAATTCAATGTTTGAGCAGCGACTAACCAGAATTAGATCACGCACCTTCGAGTGCAGACGTATCCTAAACGATCTCACTCTGAAATATCGAAACATCTACGAGAAATTTCACCCTCTCAAACACCTCTTCAAGTTCGGTTATGTTATCCTCACACGTATCCAGCCTTTGACCCTTTAACTCCCAAAGTCACGTTTGAAATGTCGTCGTCACTTCTTTGCTGTTCGTGTATGCCTTTTGTAGAATAGCTTTGTTACCTAAGCGAACTAGCACACAGGTAACGAACTCTTATGTTAAATCTAATTGAACTAATGCATTGGCCCCTACCTATTGATGTAGATATTTTTGTTTTACACACGGAAATACCGTCCATCCGAAGATCCTCATCCATCAGTTTGTGTCGCCATTGGGGATTATTTTTTCTCCACCTTTGAAGAACACGGATATGATCATACAAGCAACGATGTTTTTAATTTTTATACGTATATCCTATGGTAGTGTACAGCAATTTACGTTTTTAACCGTAAATCATGAATCTTGTATCTCAAACACTAAATTTAACGTTTTGTTCACATTCTCAGCTGATTAAACAACTAATTAAGGCGCCAGAATTTCGTGATCTAACCTCGGATCATTGCTCGGTTCTCAAATGGTTCAATCAAGGCAATTCGCAATATGTCGCGATGTTTTAATTACAATTCTCACCGCATGTGAATGTTCAACAAAACATCGGCGAACGAGGTCTCGTGGAACTTCGGAAATATTTGTTCTCTTTGATAAAAGGAGACGTATCTGTCTGGTTTGCTCCAATTTACCCACATTATTGTAAGTTTCTATTTTAGAATTGACTTTTTGAATGATCGTTTGACTGATTGACAAAATAAATATGTGAGAAATATTAACATTTACTCAAAAGGCATAGTGAGAAACAAACACTATCCGAAATGAAAGTACTATGAAGTTGTATACGTTGTATATTTTGTTTATATTGAATAATTACATCTTAGCGTATTCCAAGATGAAGTTGATATGCTATTTCGAATGAAAAAATATTACAACAGAATACGGCCATTCAAGTGCGGCGGATGTGAGCAACACTGTGCATTGGTTGTATTTATGAGATTTTAGCTCTTGCCAAAAAGGAATTGGTAATTTCGTTATTGAACACATTGGTTTATTGGTAGAAACCATATACATATGAAACCTGACACACCGATATCGCTAAAAATTGTTCACTTTTTCTGGATAGATTTAAATGAGTATTACCGTCTCTACTTGAGGGCTGTATAGACACGTCATAAAATATGAATGTCTAGGGAATTTGAGCAAAGCTATTCGATAAAAATTAAAAGAGTTCACATCGTTCTGGTAAACAATTCATTGAGTTTTAAGCGGTCTACATTGCGTGAACATTTTCGAATTTACCTTGTTTATGACAGGATAACATCCGCACAATGGGAGACTATATAATTAGACTTAGTTAAATTGGCTACTGATCGCATATATTATCGCTGCACTATTCGAATTAAATGAAACCATTTTGGATTCAATTTTGCAAACTACCGAGTGCACAGTCTGGACATGTGGTTAGCATTGTGGTGTGTTAAAAACATAACTAAGTTGGCAAAGTATTCGAATGTGGAATTTTAGGTCAATTGAGAAACTGCGTCTCAAATGTTTTTGTCATCCGTCTTGCAACGCGAAGCAACAATTAGGTATCTTCGCTCAATCGTAATAACCCGTTAAAACAGGATGTTATTAGCATTAAAAAATATATTAAGAAGCTAAAAAGGAGCGATTTATCTTACACATGCTCTCTCCGACCTTGGAATTCAGACGTCTTAACACCTGTTGTGATCAAATGCTTGAACATGAAATTTATTTTCTTGTCACGTCAACTTGTAAGATTTAGATCTCGATCGCTTCGATTGTAGATCAAATTTAATTCATCATGATCAATTTTGGAGGGATAATCATTTCATTTGACGAAACGGATTAACACATATCGTTGTGTACCCTGTGCTAAACATCGATATTCAAAAAGCAGATTGCTAAATCACGCAAAACGTGTTAGATTGTACAAACATCACGTGGTTCCGATTGATACCCATAGTCAAAATCTATATATGGCTGATCAAAATGTAATTTGTTCTGAGGTATGGTTTTCACATGAATTCGACGGGTGATTATTTATCGTGTTGTAATTTAGAGAAACGTACATATTTTGAACCACCGCTGACTGAGATAATCGACAGGTCACATGAATATCACTTGATGTTCATGTTGTTATGCCAATTATTTGATATGTATTCTTTAATGGTGTCATCCAATTCCTCTGGTCAATTTGTATGTTTGACTCCTCTATGTTCATATCGCAATATATTGTGGCTTGTGATGGAAATGTATAAAAATGAGGATTCTTCATATCATCGGATTGTTTAAATATGAATGAAAAATTCAAGTATTTTTTTACTTCGGATGCGCAAATAATTTACGTGATATTTATGTAAAAGCTTTTTTATATATTCACGGAATCTGCATGCGTCATTATGTATACATTTCCTACAGATTATGTTCACAATGGCACTGAAACGAACAAAGTCAGTAAGTTCCATTTTTTACAAAAGGTTGATTACAAAGATGAAGGATGAATCGATCGTTTATTTTATATAATCGAAATTAATCCAGTGTTCTGACGTTTATCAATTCACAGATTTGCATGCTACTTTCGAAACTCAATACACTACGGGTAGTACGAATTTATCCGTATTTTGTGGAGAGGTTTGTGATTAGTTCTATATTGCGAAGCTGGTCTATTTTTAGCTCAATTTTAAGTACTGAATTTTTTGCATTTTTTAGATGAAGAAAATGCTGGACTTACGAAAAAATGAGCTCGAATGTTCCAGTTTTAACAAAATCGTTGGTACATATTTAGTACACATAGTATTCAGCATCGATATAAAGAAATACAAGAAGATATCAAAACCTTTTTGGAATGCACCACTTGTGTTGATGAGCGTATTGCGAAGAAGCAATTATCGCAATCGACCGGCGAACATAATGTTGATGTCAAAACAGAAAAACTTCGCATAACGCTTTCTCCGGTTTTCTGTGTTTTTAATTTGAATGAAACGTTTCAAGTTTGGCTTCATTAAATTCATAATTTGACTATTTTTAAATGTGTCGAAGCCGCATGGGGCTCAGAATAGTATGTTTGTGATTTGGAAGAAATTTCAGTAACCTTGCCATAATCGGACACATGAGTTAACAGAATCTGGGGGCAATTTTCACACAGGAAATGTTCACGATTTTCAGTGTAAAGTTACAATTGAATTTTTGATCAAAAAGCCTTAGTCACACTCGTGTACAGCTTATCACTGTGACATAAATTTTTTACTGAATGTGAAGCCTGATAGAAATGCTTTTTTAAGCACTTTCAAAACGTTCGTGGATACAATAGAAACACCGAATATCATCTTCAATAATTTCAATAATCTTGCTTTTCTAAACAACAAAATGTGAAATTTGCCATCCTGGAAAAATTAGCATAAATGATCACACGTGGTTTTATTTCCGACGGACGACCGTAGACTTGAACGTAAAGCTAAAGTTTGCAACTGAGATGTTTGGATTTCTGTTTCTTAAATTTTAAAGAAGATATGCTCCGGGGAAGGATTAAACTAAGACTAAAACCCAAAACGGCTCGAAGTTTATTTTCAAATTTCTCTGATGAATGATCTTTCCGGCTATAGAGCTAGAGAAAGTTGGAATCCACCATTATTAATATTTGAGTATTGTACCGCTTTCCTACAAAACGCGCAAAACATTAATCAGTTTATTGTTTAGGTCGAGAGTTGCGGTTGGAGAACGATAAATAAATCCAAAAATGCATTGGTATCCTGTTGTGAGCTTCAAAGTGCACCAAAGTGTGTCAGTGATATCATTGGCCTGGACGTAATTAGATCTACAGATAAACGATTGCTTCAAGTATTACCGACAAAAGTGGAAAACTGGCCGTTTATTTCATTCTTTTTTTATTTAAGGCCATGCGAGTTTTGTAGATAGGAGTAACGGAACTTCGAGATTAGCATTACCTTCCAATATCACCGAAAATTATTACCCCAAGTATTACCAAAGAAAAATAAATATAGTCAATTACTCAGCAGTGTCAAAGAAACAACAATTATAATAACAAATTTACCGCTATTTGTGAAAGATACAATTGCTCTAAGGTAACAATCAATTCGTTATCAAAGATACGCATGTCTAATACGATCAACCAAGGAAGGATTGTTGCAACTGCTGTTTTAAAATAATGTCCATGTATTTCATGACTACACAGAACTTAGAACTCAGAATGTCTGAGTCCGTTTTTGACGTCGATTTTAAATCGGTTTGCTGGAATTTCAACCGTTCTATATTTCAAGCTATTAAATTATTTATCCAAAGTTACATTTACCTTCGATTCTCTCCCGTTCATACGCATCGGAATTTATTCATCAGTCTTAAAGATATTTTCAATCGAAAGATATTTTCTCTATGATATGAATTTCTGATGGGATCAGTAAATTTTCCGTAACGTACGACACTTACAACCTTCCGAAGCTCGGAAGGTACAACATTTTAAAGTGAGTGATGTTCTATAAAGCGATTGACCCTAATAAAACGAGTTGTCACGAACTTATTCATTTAGCGCATTTGATACCCGCAAATCTTTAGATGTCAGTTACAGTGCTGTCTGTATATATAACAAGGTTTTCCTTTTTGTATATGTTTGTTGAATGATATTCATTTTGTATATGTTTGGATGATATGGAATTCTTTGTTACTCCGAAACAAAGATCAAGCCAGATGCTCTAAGCTTTTTCTGCCAGATTATTCAGAAAGTCTGGACAAACGAATATATGAAAAACCTTCCGTCCCAACGTGAGATTTCGGAACGTTCTGTTAACAAAGGAAAATAGCAGGTACGCCTTCGCCACCGCTCACGGCCATAGAAGTTACTCAACCAGCATATATTCCTGTGTCAGAATATTCCTCGTAACATTTCGCTTGGCTCAGCTCTGTAAACGATTAGGGAATTTTTAATAAATTAGGAGTACGTCTCTTTTGATTCGTCCATAGGGAATGTGGAACAACCCAAGGTGAGCTGAGAACTAGTTTTCTCAAGCGGTGATATATTCGCTGCATAAGTTCTACATTCATCTTGAGTCATGGATACCATGTCTGCAAACCGTATTCAATGAATGGTCTCAATAATATATTCATGATCCATGGCCATATCTTGGTCGAAAATTTCCCAAATACCCGTTTAAGTTGGTCGGGGGCACATGTTGCATTTCTAAAGGCAGCGAACGTTGGAAGTGTATATTCCAAATCGGAGCCTATTCCGACATCTGAATCTACACTGCAAATTTCAGGGACATGTTAAACTAAACGATATATGAAATCTACTCCATTTTCCCTCTTCATGAACCTATATTTGATGAAGTTAAATGGCAGTTAACTCTTTGACGACCCATTGTGAAGCGTATCAAGATCCTTTTTTAATAGCAGACTGTCTCCTTGGCTACCGATATAACTCAATATCTTTATGTTGTCCGAGAATCGCGAAACGTTATATCAAACAAGTTTCAGTTGCTATTTGTGAATCGACTCATCATTCTGATCCTCAAGACCACGTAAATTTTGCTTATTTTCCTACATGTCCATTACAGAGATTAGCAGCAACGCTTTCTCGTGGCAATATTGCACCAAAAATTATCGTTGGAAGTCTTCAGATTGCTGGACAAAACGTTTTCTTAGTAAATCGTGTACGCGACAGAATTCGTAGAAGACAAACCAAAAAGATTAAATTTTAAGCTGATTTGAATGAACTCAATAAACTTGCAGCAGATACGAATAAAGCTTTAGACGAACCTGGTTTGACGGAGCGATTGGAAAGTTAGAAACGATATACCTAGATTTAGACTCATGTGGAATTCGATGTTATTAGTTCGAATTTTCTTTCCTGCTAGTGAATCACTTTTTCTGCCCAAACTTTTTTCATTGTATTATGCACGCGGATCATTAAAAATGAATAGACTGATACGTTAATCCAAATGCATTTGACAAGAATAACGGTGAATTTGTTATTGAAATTTTTTGTTGATTTGAGACTGCTGAATCAGAGTGTATCTTTCGGTCACTTTGGTATTACTTGAGGTAATAATTTTTGGTGTAATGGGAAGGTAAATATATTCTCCACATCCCCGTTGCTGCTATCTACAACATTCATATTGCATTAAAATATTCGTCTTTCGACTCCAAATATTGGTCGCCTAATGATAGATACTGACAGTTTTCCATTTTTGTCGGTAAAATTCAATGATTGGCAGATCAGCGGCATATTACGATGAGGAGAATAAAAATAAAGTTTGTTTCAATGAAAATAGTGAAACAAGGACTATGAAGGAATGACAAGCATTGTCACCGTCCCTTTGACATAAAATGATATTTACAAGTGAAATATATCCCATAAACCTGTGCTCATCGACGTTTTAGCTTAGTTTAGGAATTGGAAATAGGTATCGTACAACGAACCACGATTTTCAACCACAGCATCATAATGTGATTTTTTTATCAAGCACTTAAGGTGATTACGGATGACCAATGTAATGTGTTACTCATATCCCCCGCACTTACACACCACTACCTGATTCCGGCCATTTGCCGTTATCAGGTGAAGACAGTTCAATTCGCATAGAATTAGTGGTATAGTGGTAAACAAATCTTATACTTGAGCGCAACTGTTACATGGGTTTCGTACAACGAACCGCGATGTTCGAACAGAGAATCAGAAACCGATTCTTCGTTAGGCACTCACGGCATTCATGGATGAGCATAGTATGGGGAATGTGAGACACCCGTTAATTTGCTCAACAAGTACTTTTTGTCAGATTAAACAGCTTGATTTTCGAGCACTATTTTCACTTCCGGTGTTTACCAACCTAAGGTCGATCGATGAACCCTGAAGAACGTTTGAGGTCCACAACCGTTCCTGTCAATTGTAGCATCATCAAAAGGATCATCAAATCGGTGACAACTGCGATATGTGTGCAAGGAATTAGAACGTGATTGCATGGATAATTTGCGAAGTTGAACAATTCAGCAGTTTTGAACAAGCTATCGAACGATTGAATGCATGATAATCAAAATACTTGAAAAAACAAGGTAAACTAATCGATTGAAATATCTAGAAAAATATGAATGCCATCGCACACACCCCACTACAAGTTCATTGCTGAATTTATTCATGAGTTACAGAACATAAGTATACGAGGATTTATAGTTAAACAAATTTAATACTTTACATCATCAAGTATTAAGGTATGAATGGAAAGGGGAAAAATAAATACTGCACATCATCAAGGATTAAGGTATGAATGCAAAGGGGAAAAATAAAATAGTATGAACGTAATAGAGAATATCGAATGTAACGTACACGAATGTTGTTCTTTTGCATGAGTAAGTCCAGTTTCGCCATGAACACCGCTGAGCAAGAAAAGACCACCACATGTTGGGGTAGGGAATTCCAATAAAAAAAAGATGGCGTCGACTATCAACACAAGAACTTAAAAAAGTATATCCGCGTGTCACTTTTTGATTACGCACATCAAGCAAATGTATTAATTCAGAGATACAATTCAACAGATCTGAATACGATCGCTCCGTATATTCCTCTATGTAAAGTCATATAGAAGAACAAGAATTAGAAGAAATTTTCAGCGAATCAAAATAATTTAACCACATAAGTTTTCAATGCAGGTATTGAATATTACAAAAGAGTTTAATTCGAAAAATTTGAGATTGTCATCCACATTCAATTCCAGAAAAGCTTCGATTTTGTCTACACCGGTATTAAGCGATGTGATAAAAGTTGACGAATTGTAAAAATCAACATACAGAAGTTTTCTTTTCAATTTTCTGACCGGCGCAGCAAATCTTCAATTTTTAAAATTTGCACAGCATTTAAAGCGTGTGGGGCATCTATCGTCCTACGATTACATAGAAATATGTTGAAAAGTTTAAAATAACAAAAAAGGTTCCATATTGATTTGAAAAAAAGAAAAATGCGTAGAAACATTTATTTGAGCAGGTCCGATTCAAAGGCCCCGCTCAAACTAAAATATACACAGAAGTCGCAATCTTTCGCGGCATGGAACATTGTAAAGACCCATCAATAACATTGTTGCACTGTGATAGATTGTAACAAAGAGAGCAATATTTTCGTGACACCACGGAGTTCAAAATTCTACCGTTTTTCTTTAGTCTGCCGATGATAGACGTTCATTATAATTAGTAACGTTAAAAGAATCTTCCGAATATTCTAAAAAATATTCCTAACGATCGGTTGGCCTGTCGATATATATCGCTGGCAAAAAAACGTGATCTTCCGGTTTCCACTAATCTCTACCCAGAATATTTTTCCAAAGATTTCCAAGTCAAGTTTTCATTTCCCAGGAACATTCTTGCCAAGGTGGAGCATATTACATTTCTTTACGTTGAATGTCGTACTATTCATGGCTGCCCAATTTCACAGGTTGTCCAAATCAATTTTCAGTTCATTACAATAATCTGCAGAACAGATTGGTGTCCAAATTCGTCATATTATCCATGAACATCGCCAATTTATATTATATGAGGGGGGCGTTTATGTTTAATAGAAAGAGGAGCATGCTTAGCACTGATCCTTTTTGGACTGTGTTGGCGGTATTGAAGAACATTTGGATGGCACTAGGTTAGCTTTAACTAGGGCATTTCAGACTAACAGGTGATCGGACAACCAATAGAGGAGTGGTTCACATATTCCGAAACGTATCAATTGTTGACGTAGCAAATGTTGATTGACTCAATCAAAAGCTTTATAAATCTCTACGTAAGAGTACGTCAAACCAACTTCATTGTCCACTCGTCTACCACGAGCCCAACGTAATCTAGCAAAAATATCCCTGAAATTTGTCTTGGTATTCGTTTTTATATTATAATTCCACTTATTTTGTTAACACGTTTTCCTCAATATTGCTCTCTAAAGGAGCCCCTTACACACTCATTAAATAATTTTGGAAAACAAATGGAAAGCATTTGACCTGACTGACATCTATCATCAAGCCTTTCAATCCTTTGTAGGAGGGTCATTACCGTGCGGTCGGCATCCATTCGTTGAATGTTCTGTTATTTGTCTTGCTTCTCTAAGTAGCGATTTCTTTCGTAATCATCATGCAGCAATTTGTAAACCTGCAACTTTCAGTTTTAAACTATGCTATCGCGCAAGCATGCCAACGTGTTTTTCGACGCAAAACATACATAATTTCGCAAACACATTTCTAATTTAGGTTAGAATGTGTAAGCATTTCGATTTTTAAGCAATGTTGTATATTAGGGAACACCGAAATCAAAGGTGAATCCAACGGTTTTGGAAACACGTAGCTGATGTAAAGGATTGTAAGACATAGTTGTTCTGCAAGTTGATGTGGTTGATTGCGGACGTTTTCCTCACCAAACTAGATGACATCATCAGCACAACTTCTTTCGAAATGATTGGGCGACGGGCGATATTCGAATTTATTCGTTTCTCTGCGATTTCATCTAGTGTGATTGGCTTATCTTCTTGACTATGCACTTTGTTGCTGTTTTCTCATCGCACGACAGAAATGGATGCTCTTAGATCGTAACAAGTGCGGGAATTATTCTGTGGCGAATATTTTCTTGCATTTATTCTGAGATTGACTGTGACTTTAGCACACCTCCCAGACTTGCAAGAAATATTTATTTAAACTATTACAGAAAAACGGCTACTCAAGAGGATTCATCATCTGCAACAAAAACGTAGCAATTCACTCACACGAAAACAATACAAACACAGCAAGAGCGACACACCCGTATATGAAAAATATTTTAGAAATTAGGGCAAGCATATTACGCCGCTCGGAATCAATGTCACACACAAATCGATGTCTACTCTGAGAAGTCACCCGGTGAAAATCAAGAAAACGTTTGCAAATAAAGAGAAAAAACAACGTCGGGTACAGAATTCCATGTTCTAATTGTGACAAAAACTATATCGGACAGAAGATTAGAATCAACGATACACGAACACAAATTGGCTACTGGACGACATGATCACAAAACGGTAATATCGGCGCACATGGATTAAGAAGGACACGAGTTCAATTAAGATGCAACAGAGATAATCGCAAAAGGCAGAACTTGACATATACGAGTGTTGTTTGAAGCATGTCATTCAACAGCATCATCAATCAATGAACACATTCAATTGGATCCTATCCAAGGATCAATGGGAACACGCAACAAAGGGCACAATCAAGTAGATCAGACAATCACATTAGATGAGATCGCAGAGAAGCGAATATATTTGAATATCGCCAGTTGCCCAATCACTTCGAAAGAACTTTCGCTGATGATGTCATTAGTTTGGTGACGAAACGTCCGCAATCAACCATATGGGCTCCAAGAACAACATTGTCTTACAATGCTGTACCTGAGCTACGTGTTTTCAAAACTATAAAGAACAATCATGGGCTTAATACACTAAAACATGCAAGATGTTAGGAAACATTCAGTAGAAAAATCGCAGCTACCCACAAGCAGCTTTTTTTACACGAATGCCAACGACGAGACGTGTTCCCGAAGTAAGTACAACGAAAACCGGCCATCAATACTTTCCAAGCACAACAGCTGGCAAAACAACAAACCAAAGAATGGATTCGAACTGTGATCTCCAATGCACACAAGCGACTTTATAAATACCCGAACGTCGTTCCAGTGGTACAGAACGTTTTCGCGGTCAACTCGTTGATATGATGACGCAAAAACTTGCGGTCGCGATCACCGTTACAGCAGTAAATTCTAACCGATTTAGAATATTCCAGAAATCCTAAATAAACGTGAACTCAGTCTTTATCCTTCTGTACAGAGACTAACAATTTGAATAAGCTTACAAATTCTCTTATCATAACATCAGTTGCGTTTTTGCAATTATGTTATTTAAATCGTCACCAATTTGGAATCGTGGATTTTGAAAAGGTTCTCTGTAAATTACAAATTATTTTGACCCTTCTGATGATGATCTTTCATTTTATTGCAGTCAAGGTTGAATCTTTATTTGAAAATGGAAATTTAGCTTTTAAATGTGGACTCACGTAACTCCTTTTTTTGGTAAAATACACCACCGGTGACAGTTTGTATACATTGACAATACTCCAATTTCAACACGATGGCTAAAATTTGTTTGAAATCAGATTCTAGGGAGAGTAGTATATGGCTTCCTACAAGTAGGATTTAAGCACACTAAACCTACAGTGGTTTACATCACTAATCAGGTATGTGCATGTCCGTGACCGGACATTAGAACGCCAGTTCTGACTCTGTTATTCACAGGATAACGGTCTCCCTTATAAATGCCAATTTTGCTTTCATGTGAGGAAAAAGTTCAAGATTCAATATTCAAGAATTTATGGAATAAAGAACCGCGTAGATGTAAAACACCACAGGATATTATTATAAGGATAATATATATATATACGAAATGAAATTAAGCTATTAGTAAAATTGACAGCTTTGTAGTTAGGAACAAATTCAATGTATTGTCTCGGTATGATGAAAAAACATATTCGCTTGGATGAAGATCATATTATATAAACATATATGTAGGGCGAAATCACTACCTATAAATATTTTCAAATCGTTCTTGAAAATCTTTTCACCATGTGATTGGAAAACATCTGACGGTAGGGAGTTTCATAGAAAATAAACGCGTACGCAATAGAATAAACGACTGCACTTGTGTTGAGAATGTGGAATCTCAATTGCCAGTGGGTGAGTACGCGTGGCATAGCTTGACCGGAGGCGAAATATATACCTTAGACGGTGCACCTTTGAGTTCGTTATATTATAAGTTAGGATAAGATCAAATCTAACCCGTCTGTGAAGCATTGTATCCAAAATAAGATAAAAAAGTCGATTCTCATATTGTAGACTGCAAAAACAACCAAACATTTTAGTTGCTCTGTGATAAATCGTCTCAAGCAGCTTGATCTCCTTTTGTACTCATGGTACCCAAGCTTCCACTGAGTAATCTATTACCAAATAAATAAACGTATTCACGAGCATGCGAAATGATTCACGGGATAAATGTCAGAAATTACGCCGTAGCATAACTAGCATACGTCAAGCTTGGTTTTACACTGCTTCGCATTGCATGTTATTCTCAAGACTTCCATAAAACAATACGACGAAGTCTTTTTCTTTGGTTGCCCATTTAAGTTGTTTTGATCCATGATTGCATAAACATGAAGGATCTTTGCCTATTTGCGACATTTTACACTTTCTTTGGTTAAATGGGAATTTGTTTCGATCTGACAAGCTGAAAAATGTATCAAAATCGCTTTGTTAGTGCAAACACTCCAAACTTGATGTGATTCGCATCCAAAGTTTAACAACATCCGCAAAAAGAATCATTTTGCCTGTGACAAGTTTCGAAAGCTCGTTGATTTAGCGTTAGAAAGAGATTCGGACGAAGTACCGAACCTTATGGGATACCACGAGTGTCTTTGATTTCCCCAGACATCACAATCTATATGTACTAATACCTTGCGATCAAAATGTAACTTTTCAGACAGGTAAGAAGGCACCCATTATTACCAACATCATGCTGCTTGCCCGAGAGTATAGAATCATCCACGCGATCAAACCCTTTTGAGATTTCCAAGTAAAACGCATGCACGGAACGATCATCATTCACTACCTGCTTTCAGTCATCGATTGTCTCCAGTAGGTTGGGTAGGTGAATAAAATTTAGCGAGAGCGTTAGCGGTTTCCAGCAAGGAATCAGTTTATCGGTTAGCTGTCATGATCGAGAAATCACCGAAATTAGGCTTCTCAGAGTAGCTAATAATTTAATGAAGCAGTTTTGGATTTTGCTGCAATCTTACTGCCAACTAAATCTGGCAAATATGGTTTGTGACTTGATTCCGCAATTCGCGAACTTTTACCAGTTAGATCTGGCGACCAATTCTCAACCATATTATAGTTAATCTACGAATTTTGAAGTGTGGTTCTTTGCATTTTAGTTTAGGTAACATGTTAGTGATGTAATCTGTCAGGGTTGTGCAATGAGAGTCCTGATCACTGAAATTTTAAATACGATCCCCGAAAGCCCCCATTGTTTACATGAAACCAATGCAATCCACTGTTTGATTTCGTTATGCTTGCTTTACCACTCTTCTGGCCTTGCTCAAATATTGTCAGAGCAGACCGCGGTGCTCGCTCCGACCCATCGAAGTGTGATACTGAACATCTTCAACGGTTCAAAATAGGTACAGGACTGATGTCTGTTGCAAACTGCTTTGTCGTGTATGCTGGAAAACTTGATTATACAAGAGGATGTAATCGTACATTTTGCGAAATTTGTAGTCTAGTTATCGCGGTCTCCCATTAACAATAATTGCGAAATGCGCAGTTTCCGACGTTCTGACTTGCTTTTAACAGGGCTTTTCTATGCGCGTGTGTTTATGATGGCAAACGGTAAACTACACCTTCGATTAAACTGTACCCTGATTTGATCTCCTAGTTATACTCTATATTTTTTTCCAAATCGGGAACAGTGTATGTATCTGCCTTACTGCATGAGCGTTCGTGGTGGTAAGCAGATGCATCCCCAACTGTTCTTTAGCGGTCTCTCCAAAACCTGGTCATTTTTGAATAGAGAGATTGCGATCACTCACGTGAGGTTGAAACTATGTATTAGTTATTGCTATGGCGTCGTGGGAGTGCTACTTAAGATATTTTTTATTTCCCATAGTTTGTTTACCAGGTATTGTGCGTTTGCATATAGTCAATTGATTGTAGTTTTCGTATACATTGACGGTGCTGAAAGATGGTCTATTTGTCAGATCCTTCAAGTGTCGGACATCTGTTGTTTTCCGTATTGCCACAAATCACAGAGTTTCTAATCAGAGTCACGTATGATTGAAAAAGCCATAGATTATTGGGCTGTTCTTAGCTCAATCAATCTGACATCATTCGAAAGATTCCTATGACTTGCTTTTTTGTTGACCTCAATTTATTCCATCTCACCCCTGATTTATATGTTATATTAGTTTTGGTACGCCACCTTTAGAGTTTGGTTACCGAGGTATTCAGACTGCCCACCACGACTTAATCGTGAGCTCCGATGCTCTTGGAAATGTAGAACAATTGTTCGTTTTGTATTTCAGGAACATCGAAAAGAACTACAATCGGTTTTTCAGATTTATCTCGACTGTTTAATCCACATTTTCTCTCCCACCACGGAATATCAGCATGTGTGCGACAAATATCCTGTGAACATTTACGAAGTAAGTTAGAGTTTAGAAAAACGTCGTTCATCTCTTTTCGGCGTTCAAATCTTACTAACAAAAACGCGGTTCGTCCATGTCCTTAATTAATGCTCAATTAAATTAACCATCCAACTTTCATTTATTATAACGATTGAAATATATGTCTCAGACGAATGACAAAACAATATATATTTTTTGCAGATGAATACAAAATAAAATCCCGTAAGGTCACTAATCGGACCGTCAATTTGGAAACATATTGAAAAATGTCACAAAATTTGAACATTGTACATTTATCTGACAGTTCAAACACGCAAACAATTTTTTCCCATATGAGTTGTGTATTTAATATTAGATCTCACATCCAATTTGCCTTATCCAGATACATTGCATGTGTTTTTCTAAAAGTGAAGCATATTTAATCCAATTCAATCAAGAGGTCTGAACCTAAGTGCAATTTATTTTATTATGAAATTATGATGTCAAATTTTAAGAGATTATTTGCCCGTAGGTGTTACTCGTAGCATCGAATGTTTACTACGCCGGATATTTATTGAGTGACGCAGAGATTCATTGGGAAAATTTATAATCATCTGCGGGGTATATTATTATAGCTTGTATCCGAAAGTAAGACAATCAAGGATTAGATGAGTTTAGATTTACACCATCGGAGCTGGTTTCTCTTCAAGTTATGCGAATTATTTTAAACTTCTTGCGATCAAACACGGTATGCCTTTTCTCACTATGTGAACGAAATAATGCCTGTAAAAGAAATGATATACAAAAGTTATATTCTTAAAGTAATTGACCTATTTTGGCCTATAGTTGCAAAACCCACAGATGTTGAATTTTTTGCCAAAAAATCAAACATGTGCAAACTTGTCCTCTTATCTGCTTGATCAATTTGACACGAACTGCAAACTGTTCCTATTGTGTGGAACATATTTCCGACATTTGAATCTATGATTTTGAGTTGTTGTTGTTGGCATCCGTCGGTCGATTTCGAACATGGATGTACATCACATCGCATGAATTTCATGTTTTTCAACTTTTTGAATGACTAAACAGTCCGATTCGGGAGGAACAATCTCTCCCGCAGCGCTTGTAAGGATAGTCAGAACTCTGTTGTATTGCATCAGTTGCACGCCGGCGGCGTGATCTGCGTTCAGCAGCTAGGAGCTGAATTTGCTTCTCCTCGGCTTGCAGTCAACGCTTTACACAATGCCTCAAAAGTGCGCGGTCTAGAGAAAGTTCTTCTCAGCTTGCGGGTCAACGTTATATCTCGTTTGCAAACATATTTTTACCGCAAATGCGGTCTGCCCAATGGTCGGCTTCCTAATTGCAACCCACCGTAGAGTAGATCTTTCGAAATACGACCATTTACCATTCCATAGACATGACCATGCCACCGCAGGCGGCGCTGACGTAATAGGGTGAACATGCTTTGTAGACCAGCTTTTGAAAGCACTTCAGCGTTGGTCAATCTGTCCATTCGCGATATGTTCAAGATACGACGGATGCTTCGTAGATGGAAAGAATTCAGCTTCTGTTCGTGTCTTGCGTTGGTGGCCCAGGTTTTACTGACGTATAATAAAGCACCTAGTACGCACGCGCTGTATACCTACATCTTTGTATTTACAGTCAGCTTGCGGTTACCCCAAACACGAGAGTTTAATCGGGACAAAATGACAGGTGCTCTGCCAATCCGCTTATTAATCTCCGTGTCTAGCGAGATGTTATCCGCAATGGTTGAACCAAGATATGTGAAATGATGTACTGGTTCAAGCTGACAGTTTTCAAACGTGATGATTGGTGTCGATACAGTCCCTCGACAAAGTACTTTGGTGTTGCTCATGCTGATTGTTAGACAAATGTCTTTGCATGGCGATGAAAAACAGTCCATTAGCGACTGTAGGTTCTCTTGGGAGTGAGCAATAAAGGCTGCATCGTCGGCAATCAACAGGTCACGGATTAGCACACCTCGGTTCAGGTTGAAAAGCTTGCCATCACCTATCGTGCGTATGTAAATGCTCCTGTTTTCGTCTCAAAAGCGTGCTTCAGTAGCAGAGTAAAGAAAAAGCCGAACAGCGTGAATGCAAGAACACACGGTTGTTTGACGCTTTGGCGAATTTCAAATGCTTCTGAACTGCAACCGTTGAAATGGACTGAGCATTTTATGCCTGAGTGGAACGAAATAACGAGTCTCAGCAGTCTTGGGGGGGGAGCCTATCAGTTCGATCATTTTGAAGAGACCCTCCCTGCTGACGTAGTCGAATGCCTTATTTATATCAATAAAAACAGCGTATAATGGAATACGCTGTTCCCGACACTCTTCTTGAAGTTGTCTCAGGGAGAAGATGAAGTCACGGTTGATCTTTCCTTGCGGTAGCCACATTGATATTCGGAGAAAATTCTATCAGCTAAAACTTGCAACCGGATCTGTAATACTTTAGCAAACAATTTGCTCACGAACTTCAGGAGGGAGATTCCTCTGTGATTGTTGCAGTCGGCTCTGTCTGCCTTATTATTAAATAGCGTGATGATCTTTGTATATCGCATCTCTTGTGGGACACCCTTCTCCTGCTAGCACTGAAGAAGTGAATCGTGGAGAGGCTGTAATAATGCTGCTCTACGGCATTTGATCAGCTCAGGTGGAATTTCGTCGTCACCTGGGGCCTTTTCATTCGCTAAGCGGTCGATTGCCTCATTGAGCTCATCAACAGTAAGAGGGGTAACTACATATTCAATGGTCGGCAAACGTTCGACATTTTCAAGCGCATGTGGTAGAACCGTACTGTTTCTAAAGTAGAGGGAGGAGAATTGCTCTACCCATCTTTCCATCTGTTGAGTTTTGTCGACAATCGGCTTACCAGATAAAGATTTAATGGGAGCCGTTTTAAGTTTGTTTGGGCCAATGTCTCTTGATCCCATCATACATACCGTAAAAATTGCCGGTATCCGCAGCTTTTTGGATATTAGGGCTAACTTCAGTCCAATAGTTGTTTGCACAACGCCTTGCAGTCTTTCGAACTTTATTTCTAGCTAATCTTAGAAGACGTAAGTTTTCATCTGTTGGCATACCTTTGAACCTCAAGAATGCTGAGCGTTTCTCATTTAGCATAGCAGTCATCTCAGAAGCGTTTGCTTTAAACTAGTCGCTCGTTCGTGCTTTCTTCGGACCAAAAGTGGAAAGTGCGACTCGGCGTATGCAGCTTTTTATCAATTTCCAGTTTTCCGAAGCAGATTCAAGTGAGGTTTTCTTGTTGAACTCGTTTGTGATGGCTTTTGAGAATCTCGCAGTTAGATTAGGTTCGCACATGCGATTGACGTCTATCCTAGGCTCAGCAGACAATTTGGTGCGGTGAAATCTCGTGTGGTAGAGCTTCAGTTTTGCACAGATCAGTGAATGATCAGTCTCGCTGTCTGCGCTTTGATATGATCTGGTGAGGAGCACGCTTCCTATATTGGTACGCTTAACAAGAATAAGATCAAGCTGATGCCAATGCTTAGAGCGATGATGATTCCAAGTGACTTTATGCTGTGGTTTTGTTTGAAAGAATGTGTTACTGACACATAGGTTAAACTGTGTGCACAATTCTAAAAAGCGTTGTGCATTTTCATTGGTTTTGCGAACACCGAACTTTTCTAGACAGTTTTGCCAAGAATCGTAATCTGCACCAACTCTGGGGTTGAAATCACCCAATACCACTACACAGTTTTTCTGTGGCAAATTTGTCAGGACGGCTGTGAGGATATGATATATAGCTTCTTTTTCAGCAGGCGTCACAGAGAGCGTCGGTGCATAAACGTTGACCAACGTAATGGTACCACTAATGCACCTCAGATTCAGAGTCCAAATCCGTTCGCTCTGGCTGCTCCTCGGTTCTGTTGCTTTCAATATGTCGTTTCGCACGGCAAACCCAACTCTATGCAGTCAAGGCTCATCGGAACCTCTTCCTTTCCAAAAGAATGTGTAATCACTTCCTGTTAGCTTACCAGTGGCTGGTAAGCGCGTCTCTTGTGGGGCAGCCACGTCGACATTCAGCCACTTTAGCTCGTTGTTAATCACGGCGGACGTTCTGAAGCCTCTGATATTAGAGACATCATCATGAAATCCTGGAAGCATAAACCGGACGTTCCAGGTTCCAAGTTTCAGAACTGACGTTTGTTGTTTGGTATTTCGATTCGCTGGTGCGGAAAAATACAGTCTGCTTGTCGGTTGATTCCTAATCCCCATACAAACAATGAGGATAGCAGATCGTGGCAAGACGGCACATTATTGGATGGGGGCTGCACAGCTTGAGGCGGGCGGTAGCCGTCCAATGAGACCTAGAAGTCTCTCCCACCGTCAAAATCAGCCTCAGCCGCATAGCTCTACGCAAGTCGAGCCAAGGCTTCTAACCCGTATCTGCTGCTTCACGTGTCATTTTTCTCAGGAGCGGAATGAAGTGTCCTCTCCATTGGTGCATTGTGATATACGCCAGAACAGTTCAATATGGAGAACTAGCTGCTGCCCTTGCAGCAAGTGCTCCCTCAGCACGGCACTACTGGAACTAAAGGAACAGCAAGGCTGATACGTTTGGACAACGATGCCTTCGCAGGAGCTGAAAGGACGAAGTTGAATAAACTCAAGACTGTCTAACGGGACTCCGGCTCCTCGAGGTTGCGATAAGTTTTTCCTTCCCCTAGGTGGGCCGCCTTCACGGACTAACGAGCTTCACCTGCCCGAAGCATGCTGATTTTGAAGCGCCAGTCAGCCGCCTCCGCATTTTCTCCTGTCAGTAGAAGCAGTTGCGCCAGGTCAAACAGAACCACGCGTGCAGACCAGGAGCTGGACTTGGTTGTCAGAGACTATTTGAGACGCAGGCCATTTGAGTATTTTTAGAATTGGGAACTTATCCCTAAAAACCGCCACGGGCCGTGACAATCTTGGAACCTGTGCACATTTTTTGCAATTAGCTGCACATAATCCAAACGCATCTAATTCAATTAAAATTTTATCCAACTGTTTCAAAAAAATTTTAGATACACTTTTTGGACGAACTATACCGTTGATTGGAAATCTCACTGCAAGTTGAGCTACCCAAAACACGAAGTATCTCATATATTTATCGCGACAAATGCATTATCTTTCAAGGTTGAATTTTAGGCTGAATAAAGTCTATTGTAATATTCCATACGGAATTCACAAATTATATTTTTCGTAACATAGGAAGGGAAATAAAAAAATTGAAAACATGACGCGCTTATGTGTTCTGTTACTAAGAAAACTGCGATACCAAACTTTTGTCGTACTTCACTAGTTCAGTGAATTAGCAGACTGTAGCATTGTCAAAGTATCCTGGATTGACCATGTTTCACTCAAAACTATCATTCTGAGTTCACTTATTTCAATATGACAATTCGTTCACAACCCAAATTCGCCCGATCTAGATATCGCCAGGGCAACAAATTCGGCTACACGGCTAGAAATTGTGCTTTTCTTTGACATGTAAACTCTTTCACAAAAAATTTAGAAAATCTCATGAGCAAATGGTTTGCAGCAAACCGAGCTTCACAGCATATGCGTGGAGCTTCAGAACAGAAACTTGAAATACGAAATACAGAAAACATTCAAATATGCATAAGAGAAAGTTTATTCATGCGATACTCTATTCGAAAATGAGATTTGATTTACTTAGGTTGGAAACTATATATCCGAATAAACAAAGCCATAAAAACTAATTGGAACGTTTTGGCATACATTATATTTAGTGCAAAATCCAAATAAATCCTCTCAAGTTTAGAAAGAAAGAAGCGAAAATCAAATTCAATAGTGAATTGCTCACAATCACGGAAACTTCGCGAGCTTTCTTACAGAGAACTGCTCGATAAAATATCTAACTTTATTTTATATAATCTGCTCACAAACATGCATAGGCTTCTACAAATGAAATCCGTAACACAAATATTTGAATCTTTCACAATTAAGTTTTATTCAAATTTTTATTTCTCACTTGAATTGCAGTTTAACTCAGAATGAAAAGTTTTTTTAATAAAGCTGATCACGATTGACTTTTTTTTGGTCACGTCTCAACCACGCCACGAGGATGAAAAATTGAATGTTTGTAAATTAAATTAGATTTTTTTCTTTTAGAGAAACACAACATGATGGTAATTCCAAAGACGCATTTTAAGAACTTGAGTAGAAGTGTTCGAATATGGGTTGTTTGCAATTTTCACACAGGAAATGTTCACGATTTTCAGTGTAAAGTTACAATTGAATTTTTGAACAAAAAGCCTTAGTCACACTCGTGTACAGCTTATCACTGTGACAAAATTTTTTACTGAATGTGAAGCCTGATAGAAATGCTTTTTTAAGCACTTTCAAAACGTTCGTGGATACAATAGAAACACCGAATATCATCTTCAAATAATTGCAATAATCTTGCTTTTCTAAACAACAAAATGTGAAATTTGCCATTCTGGAAAAATTAGCATAAATGATCACACGTGGTTTTATTTCCGACGGACGACCGTAGACTTGAACGTAAAGCTAAAGTTTGCAACTGAGATGTTTGGATTTCTGTTTCTTAAATTGTAAAGAAGATATGCTCCGGGGAAGGATTAAACTAAGACTAAAACCCAAAACGGCTCGAAGTTCATTTTCAAATTTCTCTAATGAATGATCTTTCCGGCTATAGAGCTAGAGAAAGTTGGAATCCACCATTATTAATATTTGAGTATTGTACCGCTTTCCTACAAAACGCGCAAAACATTAATCAGTATATTGTTTAGGTCAAGAGTTGCGGTTGGAGAACGATAAATAAATCCAAAAATGCATTGGTCTCCTGTTGTGAGCGTCAAAGTGCACCAAAGTGTGTCAGTGATATCATCGGCCTGGACGTAAATAGATCTACAGATAGACGATTGCTTCAAGTATTACCGACAAAAGTGGAAAACTGGCCGTTTTCTTCATTCTTTTTTTATTTAAGGCCATGCGAGTTTTGTAGATAGGAGTAACGGAACTTCGAGATTAGCATTACCTTCCAATATCACCGAAAATTATTACCCCAAGTATTACCAAAGAAAAATAAATATAGTCAATTACTCAGCAGTGTCAAAAAAACAACAATTATAATAACAAATTTACCGCTATTTGTGAAAGATACAATTGCTCTAAGGTAACAATCAATTCGTTATCAAAGATACGCATGTCTAATACGATCAACCAAGGAAGGATTGTTGCAACTGCTGTTTTAAAATAATGTCCATGTATTTCATGACTACACAGAACTTAGAACTCAGAATGTCTGAGTCCGTTTTTGACGTCGATTTTAAATCGGTTTGCTGGAATTTCAACCGTTCTATATTTCAAGCTATTAAATTATTTATCCAAAGTTACATTTACCTTCGATTCTCTCCCGTTCATACGCATCGGAATTTATTCATCAGTCTTAAAGATATTTTCAATCGAAAGATATTTTCTCTATGATATGAATTTCTGATGGGATCAGTAAATTTTCCGTAACGTACGACACTTACAACCTTCCGAAGCTCGGAAGGTACAACATTTTAAAGTGAGTGATGTTCTATAAAGCGATTGACCCTAATAAAACGAGTTGTCACGAACTTATTCATTTAGCGCATTTGATACCCGCAAATCTTTAGATGTCAGTTACAGTGCTGTCTGTATATATAACAAGGTTTTCCTTTTTGTATATGTTTGTTGAATGATATTCATTTTGTATATGTTTGGATGATATGGAATTCTTTGTTACTCCGAAACAAAGATCAACCCAGATGCTCTAAGCTTTTTCTGCCAGATTATTCAGAAAGTCTGGACAAACGAATATATGAAAAACCTTACGTCCCAACGTGAGATTTCGGAACGTTCTGTTAACAAAGGAAAATAGCAGGTACGCCTTCGCCACCGCTCACGGCCATAGAAGTTACTCAACCAGCATATATTCCTGTGTCAGAATATTCCTCGTAACATTTCGCTTGGCTGAGCTCTGTAAACGATTAGGGAATTTTTAATAAACTAGGAGTACGCCTCTTTTGATTCGTCCATAGGGAATGTGGAACAACCCAAGGTGAGCTGAGAACTAGTTTTCTCAAGCGGTGATATATTCGCTGCATAAGTTCTACATTCATCTTGAGTCATGGATACCATGTCTGCAAACCGTATTCAATGAATGGTCTCAATAATATATTCATGATCCATGGCCATATCTTGGTCGAAAATTTCCCAAATACCCGTTTAAGTTGGTCGGGGGCACATGTTGCATTTCTAAAGGCAGCGAACGTTGGAAGTGCGTATTCCAAATCGGAGCCTATTCCGACATCTGAATCTACACTGCAAATTTCAGGGACATGTTAAACTAAACGATATATGAAATCTACTCCATTTTCCCTCTTCATGAACCTATATTTGATGAAGTTAAATGGCAGTTAACTCTTTGACGACCCATTGTGAAGCGTATCAAGATCCTTTTTTAATAGCAGACTGTCTCCTTGGCTACCGATATAACTCAATATCTTTATGTTGTCCGAGAATCGCGAAACGTTATATCGAACAAGTTTCAGTTGATATTTGTGAATCGACTCATCATTCTGATCCTCAAGACCACGTAAATTTTGCTTATTTTCCTACATGTCCATTACAGAGATTAGCAGCAACGCTTTCCCGTGGCAATATTGCACCAAAAATTATCGTTGGAAGTCTTCAGATTGCTGGACAAAACGTTTTCTTAGTAAATCGTGTACGCGACAAAATTCGTAGAAGACAAACCAAAAAGATTAAATTTTAAGCTGATTTGAATGAACTCAATAAACTTGCAGCAGATACGAATAAAGCTTTAGACGAACCTGGTTCGACCGAGCGATTGGCAAGTTAGAAACGATATACCTAGATTTAGACTCATGTGGAATTCGATGGTATTAGTTCGAATTTTCTTTCCTGCTAGTGAATCACTTTTTCTGCCCAAACTTGTTTGATTGTATTATGCACGCGAATCATTAAAAATGAATAGACTGATACGTTAATCCAAATGCATTTGACAACAATAACGGTAAATTTGTTATTGAAATTTTTTGTTGATTTGAGACTGCTGAATCATAGTGTATCTTTCCGTCACTTTGGTATTACTTGAGGTAATAATTTTTGGTGTAATGGGAAGGTAAATATATTCTCCACATCCCCGTTGCTGCTATCTACAACATTCATATTGCATTAAAATATTCGTCTTTCGACTCCAAATATTGGTCGCCTAATGATAGATACTGACAGTTTTCCATTTTTGTCGGTAAAATTCAATGATTGGCAGATCAGCGGCATATTACGATGAGGAGAATAAAAATAAAGTTTGTTTCAATGAAAATAGTGAAACAAGGACTATGAAGGAATGACAAGCATTGTCACCGTCCCTTTGACATAAAATGATATTAACAAGTGAAATATATCCCATAAACCTGTGCTCATCGACGTTTTAGCTTAGTTTAGGAATTGGAAATAGGTATCGTACAACGAACCACGATTTTCAACCACAGCATCATAATGTGATTTTTTTATCAACCACTTAAGGTGATTACGGATGACCAATGTAATGTGTTACTCATATCCCCCGCACTTACACACCACTACCTGATTCCGGCCGTTTGCCGTTATCAGGTGAAGACAGTTCAATTCGCATAGAATTAGTGGTATAGTGGTAAACAAATGTTATACTTGAGCGCAACTGTTACATGGGTTTCGTACAACGAAACACGATGTTCGAACAGAGAATCAGAAACCGATTCTTCGTTAGGCACTCACGGCATTCATGGATGAGCAAAGTATGGGGAATGTGACACACCCGTTAATTTGCTCAACAAGTACTTTTTGTCAGATTAAACAGCTTGATTTTCGAGCACTATTTTCACTTCCGGTGTTTACCAACCTAAGGTCAATCGATGAACCCTGAAGAACTTTTGAGGTCCACAACCGTTCCCGTCAATTGTAGCATCATCAAAAGGATCATCAAATCGGGGACAACTGCGATATGTGTGCAAGGAATTGGAACTTGATTGCATGGATAATTTGCGAAGTTGAACAATTCAGCAGTTTTGAACAAGCTTTCGAAAGATTGAATGCATGATAATCAAAATACTTGAAAAAACAAAGTAAACTAATCGATTGAAATATCTAGAAAAATATGAATGCCATCGCACACACCTCACTACAAGTTCATTGCTGAATGTATTCATGAGTTACAGAACATAAGTATACAAGGATTTATAGTTAAACAAATTTAATACTTTACATCATCAAGAATTAAGGTATGAATGGAAAGGGGAAAAATAACTACTGCACATCATCAAGGATTAAGGTATGAATGCAAAGGGGAAAAATAAAATAGTTTGAACGTAATAGAGAATATCGAATGTAACGTACACGAATGTTGTTCTTTTGCATGAGTCAGTCCAGTTTCGCCATGAACACCGCTGGGCAAGAAAAGACCACCACATTTTGCGGTAGGGAATTCCAATGAAAATAAGATGGCGTCGACTATCAACACAAGAACTTAAAAAAAGTATATCCGCGTGTCACTTTTTGATTACGCACATCAAACAAATGTATTAATTTAGAGATACAATTCAACAGATCTGAATATGATCGCTCCGTATATTTCTCAATGTAAAGTCATATAGAAGAACAAGAAGTAGAAGAAATTTTCAGCGAATCAAAATAATTTAACCACATAAGTTTTCAATGCAGGTATTGAATATTACAAAAGAGTTTAATTCGAAAAATTTGAGATTGTCATCCACATTCAATTCCAAAAAAGCTTCGATTTTGTCTACACCGGTATTAAGCGATGTGATAAAAGTTGACGAATTGTAAAAATCAACATACAGAAGTTTTCTTTTCAATTTTCTGACCGGCGCAGCAAATCTTCAATTTTTAAAATTTGCACAGCATTTAAAGCGTGTGGGGCATTTATGGTCCTACAATTACATAGAAATATGTTGAAAAGTTTAAAATAGCAAAAAAATTTCCATATTGATTTGAAAAAAAGAAAAATGTGTAGAAACATTTATTTGAGCAGGTCCGATTCAAAGGCCCCGCTCAAACTAAAATATACACAAAGGTCGCAATCTTTCGCGGCATGGAACATTGTAAAGACCCATCAATAACATTGTTGCACTGTGATAGATTGTAACAAAGAGAACAATATTTTCGTGACACCACGGAGTTCAAAATTCTACCGTTTTTCTTTAGTCTGCCGATGATAGACTTTCATTATAATTAGTAACGTTGAAAGAATCTTCCGAATATTCTCAAAAATATTCTTAACGATCGGTTGGCCTGTCGATATATATCGCTGGCAAAAAAACGTGATCTTCCGGTTTCCACTAATCTCTACCCAAAATATTTTTCCAAAGATTTCCAAGTCAAGTTTTTCATTTCCAAAGGAACATTCTTGCCAAGGTGGAGCATATTACATTTCTTTACGTTGAATGTCGTACTATTCATGGCTGCCCAATTTCACAGGTTGTCCAAATCAATTTTCAGTACATTACAATAATCTGCAGAACAGATTGGCGTCCAAATTCGTCATATTATCCATGAACATCGCCAATTTATATTATATGAGGGGGGCGTTTATGTTTAATAGAAAGAGGAGCATGCTTAGCACTGATACTTTTTGGACTGTGTTGGCGGTATTGAAGAACATTAGGATGGCACTAGGTTAGCTTTAACTAGGGCATTGCAGACTAACAGGTGGTCGGACAACCAATAGAGGAGTGGTTCATATATTCCGAAACGTATCAATTGTTGACGTAGCAAATGTTGATTGACTCAATCAAAAGCTTTATAAATCTCTACGTAAGAGTACGTCAAACCAACTTCATTGTCCACTCGTCTACCACGAGTCCAACGTAATCTAGCACAAATATCCCTGAAATTTGTCTTGGTATTCGTTTTTATATTATAATTCCACTTATTTTGTTAACACGTTTTCCTCAATATAGCTCTCTAAAGGAGCCCCTTACACACTCATTAAATAATTTTGGAAAACAAATGGAAAGCATTTGATTGATGACCTGACTGACATCTATCATCAAGCCTTTCAATCCTTTGTACGAGGGTCATTACCGTGCGGTCGGCATCCATTCGTTGAATGTTCTATAATTTGTCTTGCTTCTCAAAGTAGCGATTTCATTCGCAATCATCATGCAGCAATTTGTGAACCTGCAACTTTCAGTTTTAAACTATGCTATCGCGCAAGCATGCCAACGTGTTTTTCGACGCAAAACATACATAATTTCGCAAACACATTTCTAATTTAGGTTAGAATGTGTAAGCATTTCGATTTTTAAGCAATGTTGTATATTAGGGAACACCGAAATCAAAGGTGAATCCAACGGTTTTGGAAACACGTAGCTGATGTAAAGGATTGTAAGACATAGTTGTTCTGCAAGTTGATGTGGTTGATTGCGGACGTTTTCCTCACCAAACTAGATGACATCATCAGCACAACTTCTTTCGAAATGATTGGGCGACGGGCGATATTCGAATTTATTCGTTTCTCTGCGATTTCATCTAGTGTGATTGGCTTATCTTCTTGACTATGCACTTTGTTGCTGTTTTCTCATCGCACGACAGAAATGGATGCTCTTAGATCGTAACAAGTGCGGGAATTATTCTGTGGCGAATATTTTCTTGCATTTATTCTGAGATTTACTGTGACTTTAGCACACCTCCCAGACTTGCAAGAAATATTTATTCAAACTATTACAGAAAAACGGCTACTCAAGAGGATTCATCATCCGCAACAAAAACGTAGCAATTCACTCACACGAAAACAATACAAACACAGCAAGAGCGACACACCCGTATATAAAAAATATTTTAGAAATTAGGGCAAGCATATTACGTCCGCTCGGAATCAATGTCACACACAAATCGATGTCTACTCTGAGAACTCACCGGTGAAAATCAAGAAAACGTTTGCAAATAAAGAAAAAAACAACGTCGGGTACAGAATTCCATGTTCTAATTGTGACAAGAACTATATCGGACAGAAGATTAGAGTAAACGATACACGAACACAAATTGGCTACTGGACGACTTGATCACAAGTCGGTAATATCGGCGCACATGGATCAAGAAGGACACGAGTTCAATTAAGATGAAACAGAGATAATCGCAAAAGGCAGAACTCGACATATACGAGTGTTGTTTGAAGCATGTCATTCAACAGCATCATCAATCAATGAACACATTCAATTGGATCCAATCCAAGGATCAATGGGAACACGCAACAAAGGGCACAATCAAGTAGATCAGACAATCACACTAGATGAGATCGCAGAGAAGCGAATATATTTGAATATCGCCAGTTGCCCAATCACTTCGAAAGAAGTTTCGCTGATGATGTCATTAGATTGGTGAAGAAACGTTCGCAATCAACCATATGGGCTCTAAGAACAACATTGTCTTACAATCCTGTACCTCAGCTACGTGTTTTCAAAACTATATAGAACAATCATGGGCTTAATACAATAAAACATGCTAGATGTTGGGAAACATTCAGTAGAAAAATCGCAGCTACCCACAAGCAGCTTTTCTTTTTACACGAATGCCAACGACGAGACGTGTTCCCGAAGTCAATAAAACGAAAACCGGCCATCAATACTTTCCAAGCACAACAGCTGGCAAAACAACAAACCAAAGAATGGATTCGAGCTGTGATCTCCAATGCTCACAAGTGACTTTATAAATACCCGAACGTCGTTCCAGTGGTACAGAACGTTTTTGCGGTCAACTCGTTGATATGATGACGCAAAAACTTGCGGTCGCGATCACCGTTACAGCAGTAAATTCTAACCGATTTAGAATATTCCAGAAATGTTAAATAAACGTGAACTCAGTCTTTATCCTTCTGTACAGAGACTAACAATTTGAATAAGCTTACAAATCCTCTTATGTTAACATCAGTTGCGTTTTTGCAATTATGTTATTTAAATCGTCAGCAATTTGGAATCGTGGATTTTGAAAAGGTTCTCTATAAATTACATATTATTTTGACCCCTCGGATGATGATCTATCTTTTTATTGCAGTCAAGGTTAAATCTTTATTTGCAAATGGAAATTTAGCTTTTAAATGTGGACTCAGGTAACTCCTATTTTTGGTTAAATACACCACCGGTGACAGTTTGTATACATTGACAATACTCCAATTTCAACACGATGGCTAAAATTTGTTTGAAATCAGATTCTAGGGAGAGTAGTATATGGCTTCCTACAAGTAGGATTTAAGCACACTAAACCTACAGTGGTTTACATCACTAATCAGGTATGTGTATGTCCGTGACCGGACATTAGAACGCCAGTTCTGACTTTGTAATTCACAGGATAACGGTCTCCCTTATAAATGCCAATTTTGCTTTCATGTGAGGAAAAAGTTCAAGATTCAATATTCAAGAATTTATGGAATAAAGAACCGCGTAGATGTAAAACACCACAGGATATTATTATAAGGATAATATATATATATACGAAATGAAATTAAGCTATTAGTAAAATTGACAGCTTTGTAGTTAGGAACAAATTCAATGTATTGTCTCGGTATGATGAAAAAACATATTCGCTTGGATGAAGATCATGTTATATAAGCATATATGTAGGGCGAAATCACTACCTATAAATATATTCAAATCGTTCTTGAAAATCTTTTCACTATGTGATTGTAAAACATCTGAGGGTAGGGAGTTTCATAGGAAATAAACGCGTACGCAATAGAATAAACGACGGCACTTGTGTTGAGAATGTGGAATCTCAATTGCCAGTGGGTGAGTACGCGTGGCATAGCTTGACCGGAGGCGAAATATATACCTTAGACGGTGCTCCTTTGAGTTTGTTATATTATAAGTTGGGATAATATCAAATCGAACCCGTCTGTGAAGCATTATATCCAAAATAAGATAAAAAAAGTCGATTCTCAGATTGTAGACTGCAAAAACAACCAAACATTTTAGTTGCTCTGTGATAAATCCTCTCAAGCAGCTTGATCTCTTTTTGTATTCATGGTACCCAAGCTTGCACTGAGTAATCTATTACCAAATTAATATACGTAATCACGGGATAAATGTCAGAAATTACGCTGTTGCATACCTAGCTTACGTCAAGCTCGGTTTTACACTGCTTCGCATTGCATGTTATTCTCAATACTTCCATAAAACAATACGACGAAGTCTTTTTCTTTGATTGCCCATTTAAGTTGTTTTGATGCATGGTTGCAAAAACATGAAGGATCTTTGCCTATTTGCGACATTTTACACTTTCGTAAGTTAAATGGAAATTTGTTTCGATCTGACAAGCTGAAAAATGTATCAAAATCGCATTGTTAGTGCAAACACACCAAACTTGATGTGATTTGCATCCAAAGTTCAACAACATCCGCCTGTGACAAGTTTCGAAAGCTCGTTGATTTAGCGTGAGCTAGAGATACGGACGAAGTACCGAACCTTGTAGGATACCACGAGTGGCCTTGATTTCCCAAGACATCATACAATCTATATGTACTATTACCTTGCGATCAAATGAGTAACTTTTCAGACAGGTAAGAAGGCACCCATTATTACCAACATCATGCTGCTTGCCGAGAGTATAGAATCGTCCACGCGATGAAACCCCTTTGAGCTTTCCATGTAAAACGCATGCACGGAACGACCATAATTCACTACCTGCTTTCAGTCATCGATTGTCTCCAGTAGGTTGTGTAGGTGAATAAAATTTAGCGAGAGCGTTAGCGGTTTTCAGCAAGGAATCAGTTTATCGGTTAGCTGTCATGATCGAGAAATAACCGAAATTAGGCTTCTCAGAGTAGCTAATAATTTAATGAAGCAGTTTTGGATTTTGCTGCAATCTTACTGCCACCTAAATCTGGCAAATATGATTTGTGACTTGATTCCGCAATTCGCGAACTTTTACCAGTTAGATCTGGCGACCAATTCTCAACCATATTATAGTCATTCTACGAATTTTGAAGTGTGGTTCTTTGCATTTTAGTTTGGTAACATGTTCGTGATGTAATCTGTCAGGGTTGTGCAATGAGAGTCCTGATCACTGAAATTTTTAATACGATCCCCGAAAGCCCCCATTGTTTACATGAAACCAATGCAATCCACTGTTTGATTTCGTTATGCTTGCTTTACCACTCTTCTGGCCTTGCTCAAATATTGTCAGAGCAGACCGCGGTGCTCGCTCCGACCCATCGAAGTGTGATACTGAACATCTTCAACGGTTCAAAATAGGTATAGGACAGATGTCTGTTGCAAATTGCTTTGTCGTGTATGCTGGAAAACCTGATTATACAAGAGGATGTAATCGTACATTTTGCGAAATTTGTAGTCTAGTTATCGCGGTCTCCCATTAACAATATTTGCGAAATGCGCAGTTTCCGACGTTCTGACTTGCTTTCAACAGGGTTTTCCTATGCGCTTGCGTTTATGATGGCAAACGGTAAACTACACCTTCGATTAAACTGTACCCTGATTTGATCTCCTAGTTATACTCTATATTTTTTTTCCAGATCGAGAACAGTGTCTGTATCTGCCTTACTGCATGAGCGTTCGTGGTGGTAAGCAGATGCTTCCCCAACTGTTCTTTATCGGTCTCTCCAAAACCTGGTCATTTTTGAATAGAGAGATTGCGATCACTCACGTGAGGTTGAAACTATGTCTAAGTTATTGCTATGGCGTCGTGGGAGTGCTACTTAAGATATTTTTTATTTCCCATAGTTTGTTTACCAGGTATTGTGCGTTTGTATATAGTCAATTGATTGTAGTTTTCGTATACATTGACGGTGCTGAAAGATGTTCTATTTGTCAGATCCTTCAAGTGTCGGACATCTGTTGTTTTCCGTATTGCCTCAAATCACAGAGTTTCTAATCAGAGTCTCGTATGATTGAAAAATCTATGGATTATTGGGCGGTTCTGAGCTCAATCAATCTGACATCCTTCGAAAGATTCCTATGATTTGCTTTTTAGTTTTTATTTATTATAACGATTGAAATATATGACTCAAACGAATGACAAAACAATATATATTTTTTGCAGATGAATACAAAATAAAATCCCGTAAGGTCACTAAGCAGAACGTCAATTTGGATACATATTGAAAAATGTTACAAAATTTGAACATTGTACATTTATCTGACAGTTCAAACACGCAAACAATTTTTTCCCTTATGTGTTGTGTATTCAATATTAGATCTCACATCCAATTTGCCTTATCCAGATACATTGCATGTGTTTTTCTAAAAGTGATACGAATTTAATCCAATTCAATAAAGAGGTCTGAACATAAGAGCAATTTATTTTATTATGAAATTATGATGTCAAAATTTAAGCGATTATTTGCCCGTAGGTGTTACTCGTAGTATCGAATGTTTACTACTATTTATTGAGTGACGCAGAGATTCATTTGGAAAAGTTTATAATCATATGCGGGGTATATTATTATATCTTGTATCTGAAAGTAAGACAATCAAGGATTAGATGAGTTTAGATTTACACCTTCGGGACTGGTGTCTCTTCAAGTTATGAGAATTATTTTAAACTTCTTGCGATCAAACACGGTATGCCTTTTCTCACTATGTAAACGAAATAATGACTGTAGAAGAAATGATATACAAAAGTTATATTCTTAACGTAATTGACCTATTTTTGCCTATAGTTGCAAAACCCACAGATGTTGAATTTTTTGCCAAAAAATCAAACATGTGCAAACTTGTCCTCTTATCTGCTTGATCAATTTGACACGAACTGCAAACTGTTCCTATTGTGTGGAACATATTTCCGACATTTGCATCTATGATTTTTTAGTTGTTGTTGTTGGCCTCCGTCGGTCGATTTTGAACATGGATGTACATCACATCGCATGAATTTCATGTTTTTCAACTTTTGAATGACTAAACAGTCCGATTCGGGAGGAACAATCTCTCCCGCAGCGCTTGTAACGATAGTCAGAACTCTGTTGTATTGTATCAGTTGTACGCCGGCTGCGTGATTTGCGTTCAGCAGCCAGGAGCTCTATTTGCTCCTCTCCGGCTTGCAATCGACGCTTTACACAATGCCTCCAAAGTGAGCGGTCAAGAGCAAGTTCTTCCCAGCTTGCGGGTCAACGTTATATCTCGTTTGCAAACATCTTTTTACCGCAAATGCGGTCTGCCCAATGGTCGAATTTCTAATTGCAACTCACCGTAGAGTAGATCTTTCGAAATACGACCATTTTCCATTCTATAGACATGATCATGCCACCGAAGGCGGCGCTGACGTAATAGGGTGAACATGCTCTGTAGACGAGCTTTTGAAAGCACTTTAGCGTTAGTCACTCTGTCCATCCGCGATATGTTCAAGATACGACAGATGCTTCGTAGATGGAAAGCATTCAGCTTGCGTCCGTGTCTTGCGTGGGTTGCCCAGGTTTTACTGCCGAATAGTAAAGCATCTAGTACGCACGCGCTGTATACCATCATCTTTGTATTTACAGTTAGTTAGGGGTAACCCCAAACACGAGAGTGTAATCGCGACAAAATGACAGGTGCTCTGCCAATCCGCTTATCAATCTCCGTGTCTAGCGAGAGGTTATCCGCAATGGTTGAACCAATATATGTGAAATGATGTACTGGTTCGAGCTGACAGTTTCCAACAGTGATGATTGGTGGCGATACAGTCCCTTGACCAAGTACTTTGGTGTTGCTCATGCTGATTGTTAGACAAAAGTCTTTGCATGCCGATGAAAAACAGTCCATTAGCGACTGTAGGTTCTCTTGGGAGTGAGCAATAAAGGCTGCATCGTCGGCAAACAACAAGTCACGGATTATCACATCCCGGTTCACGTTGAAAAGCTTGCCTTCACCACTCGTGCGTATGTAAATGCCTTCTGTTCTCGTCTTAAAAGCGTGCTTCAGAAGCAGATCAAACAAAATGCCGAACAGCGTGAAAGCAAGAACACACCGTTATTTGACGCTTTGGCGAATTTCAAATGCTTCTGATTTGCAAACGTTGAAATGGACTGAGCATTTCATGCCTGAGTGGAAGGAAATAACGAGTCTCAGCAGTCTTGTGGGGCAGCCTATCAGATCGAGCATTTTGAAGAGACCCTCCCTGCTGACGTAGTCGAATGCCTTAGTTATATCAATAAAAACAGCGTATAATGGAATACGCTGTTCCCGACACTTTTCTTGAAGTTGTCTCAGAAAGAAGATGGAGTCAACGGTTGATTTTTCCTTGCGGCAGCCACATTGAGATTCGGAGTAAATTCTATCAGCTAAAACTTGCAACCGGATCTGTAAGACTTTAGCAAACAATTTGCCCACGAACTTCAGAAGGGAGATTCCTCTGTGATTGCTGCAGTCGCCTCTGTCACCCTTATTATTATATAGCGTGATGATCTTTGTATATCGCATCTCTTGTTGGACACCCTTCTCCTGCCAGCACTGAAGAAACAAATGGTGAAGAGGCTGTAATAATGCTGCTGTACCGCATTTGATGAGCTCAGGTGGAATTTTGTCATCACCAGGGGCCTTTTTATTCGCTAAGCGGTCGATTGCCTCATTGAGCTCATCAACAGTAGGAGACGTATCTAGATATTCAATGGTCGGCAAACGTTCGACATTTTCAAGTGCATGCGGTAGAACCGTACTGTCCCTAAAGTAGAGGGAGGTGAATTGCTCTACCCATCTTTCCACCTGTTGAGTTTTGTCGACAATCGGCTTACCAGGTAAAGATTTAATGGGAGCCGTTTTAAGATTGTTTCGGCCAATGTCTCTCTTGATCCCCTCATACATCGATCAGGTGAACGATTGCGAGCTGGCACTTCCCAACATGATCTCACTTTGACGAGACCGTTCAAGATCAGGTGGTGGAGTTGCTTTGTATTATAACGAACGTCTTCAATGCACAGCTGTACCTGACACAAGGTTTGACCTAGAGGACACCATGTGGTGTAGCCTTCGCTTGGAAACTGGAGAGAACTGTATAATTGGTGTGATCTACTGCTCGCCCAACTCTTCCGGTGCCCAAAATGAAACTTTGTTTCAAATGATGCGCAACGCTGGAAATCTTAGAGGATGCCAACTGTTAATAATGGGTGATTTTAACCTCCCACATATCTACACCAAAAGTGTGCATACTCAGCAATCCCTTGAGTACAAATTCCGTGAGATTATCACTTTCACTCCCCTATACAACCATGTCCATTCATTCACTCGACAAAGGGGCCTCAATGAATCATCAATTCTAGATCTGGTTTTAACCTCCGAAGCAACAGCAGTGGAGTCAGTGCAGTATCATAGTCCTTTGGGGCTAAGTGACCATCTTGTGTTGTCCTTCGAATTCGTGTGCAACGCCCGAAGGGCGTCGGGCGACGTTAAGTTCATCAGGAGAGTCGATTACTTCGGCCTTCGCGGTGCCATTACGATTATGGAGGAAAAACATCTCGATCTTACGAATGCAGATACTCATTGTTCTAGTCTGTTAAGTTATATCGGTACAAAACTAGACGAAAATTCTACCTGTGTTCCCAAAAGGAAATCAAGAACATTTTGCTTCAAACTCCGAAGCCGCACTCGGAAGTGGATAGCCATGCGAAATTCCGCATGGGCTGCACACAAAATAACACGAACAGACGCATCTTGGGAACACTTTCGTAGTTTTCGTAACAAGGTGACGTCCTTAATTCGAGAAGACAAGCAATATCACCATTGGAAGCTGATCGACCAGATGGAACGACATCCTAAGTTGCTGTACACCATCGTAAACACCGCGACCAAGGTTAAGCCAGGTGTATTTCCTATCCAGACAGAGAACGGACTGACTGATAATGTCAAGGATACAGCTGATGCCCTAATATCATTTTATGCGCAAGTATTTTGTCCAAAGAACGTGTCAACGCTGACGTCTTTGCCGCACCCACTACAAGTCGAATGCCTTAGCAACATCGAGGTAAATCCTACGGTTGTGCGAAAGCATTTACGCGGGCTGAACGTTCGCAAATCACCAGGAGAGGATGGAATAACACCCGCTGTTCTGAAGTCATGCGAGCTGGAGCTTTGTGGCCCACTAAGTGGTCTATTCAGGCACTCATTGAATACGGGAACCGTACCAACTCAATGGAAAACCGGTGTTATCACACCAATCTACAAAGGGGGCAGTCGTTCTGATCCGGCGAATTACCGCCCCGTGACGCTTCTTTCAGCGGTTTCTAAAATTTTGGAACGCCTGGTGTGTGAACGACTTGTTGAACATCTCGAGAACCATCAGCTAATAACTTTCACACAACACGGATTTAGGAAAACATATTCATGCCTGTCTAACTTGCTCACGACTCTAAATGACTGGACGCAAGCACTAGACCAAGGGGGTTCCGTTCATGCCGGTTACTTAGATATATCTAAAGCATTCGACAGAGTGAATCACTCCTTACTGCTTCAGAAGCTGCAGAATGTTGGCGTCACCGGAAACCTACTAACATGGTTCACAAGTTACCTGTCTGGACGCAAAGTAAAAGTCAGAATAGATGGTGAAACTTCTCGAACAATTGAAGCCACGAGCGGAGTCCCTCAGGGTTCGGTTCTCGGTCCAATACTGTTCCTCATATTTATAAACGATCTACCGAACTTACTAGCATGTAAGCTTGTTTTATTCGCAGATGATGTAAAAATCTGGACGAAGGTCAACTCTATCGAGGACTGTCATGTTCTGCAAGGAGATTTGAATAAGTTGCACCAGTGGTCAATCCAAAACGAACTGCCATTTAATTTCCGTAAGTGCAAAATGTTGCAAGTCGGAAAACCCTTTCCCTTTACCTACAAACTTGGCAGCCACCCGCTTGAATGGAGTACATCACAAAAAGATCTCGGAATCTTGGTGTCTGGCACTTTGAAGAACAGCCTACAGTGCGACGCCGTCTACAAGCGTGCGTGCAGCTGCTAGGTTTACTGAAACGCATTTTCGGACGTTTCCCACCACACTCACTCGCGAAATTACTAAACACTTACATACATCCTGTCGTTGACTACGCTGTACAAGCTTGGACGCCATGGTGGAAAAAAACATCTCGCTCCTCGAACGAATTTATCACAAGGCAACCAAAATTGTTACCGGATTGAATAATTTACCCTTTGAGCAGCGACTGACCAGACTTGGACTGTGCACCCTCGAGCGCAGGCGTATCCTACACGACCTCACTCTGACATATCGAATCATCTATGCGAAATCCCACCCTCTCAAACACCTCTTCAAGTTTGGTTCGGTTGTCCCCACACGCAGCCACCCTTTGACCCTTCAAATCCCACACTCACGATTGAATTGTCGTCGTCACTTCTTCGCTGTTCGTGTATGCTTCTTGTGGAATAGCTTGCCGACAGATATTGTTACCTCAGCGAACGAGCACATCTTTAAACAAAGGTTACGAAACCTTATGTTGAGTACTACTGCGTTGGCCCCTACATATTGACGTCTATATTTTTTAACGCACGGAACTACCGTCCATCCCTCAGTCTGTGTCGCCATTGAGGATTATTTTTGCTCCACCTATGAAGAAAACGGAGATGATCATACAAGTAACGATTTTTTTTTAAATTTTTTATACATATATCCTATGGTACTGTACAGCAAATTGCTTTTTTTAACCATAAATCTTGAATCTTGAATCTTGAATCTACATACCGTGAAAATTGCCGGTATCCGCAGCTTTTTGGATATTAGGGCTAACTTCAGTCCAATGGTCGTTTGCACAACGCCTTGTAGTCTGTTGAACCCCATTTCTAGCTGTTCTTAGAAGACGTAAGTTTTCATCTGTTGGCATAACTTTGAACCTCAAGAATGCTGAGCGTTTCTCATTTAGCATAGCAGTCATCTCAGCAGCGTTTGCTTCAAACTAGTCGCTCGTTCGAGCTTTCTTCGGACCGAAAGTCGAAAGTGCGACTCGGCGTATGCAGCTTTTTATCAATTTCAAGTTTTCAGGAAGCAGATTCAAGTGGGGTTGTCTTGTTGAACTCGTCCGTGATGGCTTTTGAGAATCTCGCAGTTAGATTAAGTTCGCACATGCGATTGAAGTCTATCCTAGGCTTATCGGAAAATTTGGTGCGGTGAAATCTCGTGTGGGGTGAGCTTCAGTTTTGCACAGACCAGCGAATGATCAGTCTCGCGGTCTGCGCTTTGATATGATCTTTTGAGGAGCACGCTTCCTATATTACTACGCTTAACAAGAATAAGATCAAGCTGATGCCAATGCTTAGAGCGAGGATGCTTCCAAGAAACGTTATGCTGTGGTTTTGTATGAAAGAAAGTGATACTGACACATTGATAGAACTGTGTGCACAATTCTAAAAGGCGTTGTGCATTTTCATTGGTTTTGCTTACACCGAACTTTTCGAGACAGTTTTGCCAAGACTCGTAATCTGCACCAACTCTGGCGTTGAAATCACCCAACACCACTACACAGTTTTTCTGTGGCACATTTGTCAGGACGGCTGTGAGGTTATGATAAAAAGCTTCTTTTTCAGCAGGCGTCACAGAGAGCGTCGGCGCATAAACGTTGACCAACGTAATGGTACCACTAATGCACCTCAGATTTAGAGTCCAAATCCGTTCGCTCCCGCTGCTCCACGGTTCTGTTGCTTTCAATTTGTCGTTTCTTACGGCAAACCCAACTCCATGCAGTCGAGGCTCATCGGAACCTCTTCCTTTCCAAAGGAATGTGTATTCACTTTCTGTTAGCTCACCAGTGGATGGTACGCGCGTCTCTTGTAGGGCAGCCACGTCGACATTCAGCCTCTTTAGCTCATTGGTAATCACGGCGGACTTTCTAACGCCTCTGATATTAGAAACGTCGTCATGAAATCCTGGAAGCATGGGCCGGACGTTCCAGGTTCCAAGTTTCAGAACTGACATTTGTTGTTTGGTATTTCGATTCGCTGGTGCCAAAAATACAGCCTGTTTGTCGGTTGAGTCCTAATCCTCATGCACCCAATGAGGATAGCAGACCGTAGCAAGACGGCACCTTATTGGATGGGGGCTGCGCAGCATGAGGCGGGCGGTAGCCGTCCAATGAGACCTGGAAGTCTCTGCCACCGTCAAAAGCAGCCTCAGGCGCATAGCTCTACGCCAGTTTAGCCAAGGCTTTTAACCTTTATCTGCTGCTTCCCGTGTTATTTTCCGTAGAAGCGGAATGGAGTGTCCTCTCTATTGGTGCATTGTGATGTACGCCAGGGCAGTTCTCCTGTCAGTAGAAGCATTTGCGCCGGGTCACACAGGACCACGCGTGCAGGTCAACAGATGGACTTGGTTGTCAAAGACTATATGAGACGCATTGGAGAATTTTTAGAATTGGGAACTTATTCACAAAACCGCCCCGGCCGTGACAATTTGGAACCTGTGCACATTTTTTGCAATTAGCTGCACATAATCCAAACGCATCTTATTCAATTTAGAAATGTTATCAAACTGTTTCAAAAAAAATTTAGATACACTTTTTGGACGAAGTATACCGTTGATTGGCAATCTCACTGCAAGTTGAGCTACACAAAACACGAAGTATCTCATATATTTATCGCGACAAATGCGTTATCTTTCAAGGTTGATTTTTAGGCTGAATAAAGTCTATTTTAATATTCCATATGGAATTCACAACTTATATTTTTCGTAACATAGGAAGGGAAATAAAAAAATTGAAAACATGACGCGCTTATATGTTCTGTTACTGTCAAAGTATCCGGGATTGACCATGTTTCACCCAAAACTATCATTCTGAGTTCACTTATTTCAATATGACAATTCGTTTACAACCCAAATTCGCCCGATCTAGATATCGCCAGGGCACCAAATTCGGCTACACGGCTAGAAATTGTGCTTTTCTTTGACATGTAAACTCTTTCACAAAAAATTTAGAAAATCTCATGAGCAAATGGTTCGCAGCAAACCGAGCTTTACAGCGTATGCGTGGAGCTTCAGAACAGAAACTTGAAATACGAAATACTCAAAACATTTAAATATGCATAAGAGAAAGTTTATTCATGTGATACTCTATTCGAAAATGAGATTTGATTTACTTAGGTTGAAAACTATATATCCGAATGAACAAAGCCATAAAAACTAATTGAAATGTGTTGGCATACATTATATATAGTGCAAAAACCAAATCAATCCTGTCTAGTTTATAAAGAATGAAGTGAGAATCAAATTCAATAGTGAATTGCTCACAATAACGGAAACTTCGCGAGCTACATTACAGAGGAATGCTTGATACATTATCTAACTTTATTTTATATAATCTGCTTACAAACATGCATAGGTTTCTACAAATGAAATCCGTAACACAAATATTTCTATCTTCGATAATTAAGTTTTGTTCAAATTTTTATTTCTCACTTGAATTGCAGTTTAACTCAGAATGAAAAGTTTTTTTAATAAAGCTGATCACGATTGACTTGTTTTTGGTCACGTCTCAACCACGCCAGGAGGATGAAAAATTGAATGTTTGAAATTAAATTAGATTTATTATTTTGGTCAAACACAACATGATGGCAATTCCAAAGACGCCTTTTAAGAACTTGAGTAGAAGTGTTCGAGAATATGACACTCGGATTTAATTAAGTTATGCGATCTCTTATATAAAAGTTCATTTGCATGCATCTCCATCACACACAAACTACGACAGGTTTCGCGCTGTAAGCACTCACACGATGAAGACAATATTACCAGAAGCCGCATGCGCTTGAAACAGCGGAATAATTGTAAACAAGTTGAGCTTGCAAGCCACTATTTGGTAAGCTTTATGCAACCAACCGCTTCAAATACATCAGCCAGCACTCTTGCAAATTGAGTATAAACCAGGAATTAGTGTCAGTAAGGAGATCCTGGTTGATATGCCACGGCTCACGGATTTGGCTACACTCCATCGTTCAACCGATCACTAATAAGTGTTTATGAATCTGCTTCCAGACTGGTATATTGTATAAGCTTTTTGGCCGAAGAATCCTGAAGTTTCTCGCAAAATATGTTTTGATCACCCAACCGGACAGTTGAGGTTTAGTGTTAATAAATGACACGCGATTTGTTAGCATCATTCAGAGTTGCACAATATGTTGATTGCTTGATATGAATGAGGAAGGATCTTGAACATATGTGTGGCCTTGTGAGAATCGATAGTCAAAAATGGAAAGCTTGCAGTAACGAATATTCGTCAGTTTCTTCGTCAGAAGCTTCGTGTTTGAACGAACATGGGTTTGTTTCAAAAGAAATGTATCTCTCCAATAATTAACCTCTTAAGACAGAATATCATGACCAACGACTCATTGCCTCATGCTTCGATACACTGGTAATCAGTTATTTTGTGTGAAGGAGATAACAATATCTGCTTAAGTAATTTTCAAAGCACAATCGGTGTAATACACGTTGATCATAATCATCTGCAAAACAGAAAAATCTATAGCCATATATATGCACCATCCAAATTGTTTACTAGGCAACCATTGCACTTGATATCGTAAATACATTTGGACACAGAACCCACAGTATTCTAAACTTCCAGATGCATTGATAGAGAGCGGCGCAATTCCGCTTCTTCCATTTTAGGAATTCAAAATGTAACAATGGCCACTGAATATATCGAAATATCATATTTTTTTGACGACCGTCACATACAGGTTGAAAAAGTGTAATGACCCATTTGAGCAATTTAAGTTCTCTCGCAATTTCGTCTTCGTAGTGAACGTGATTACAGATTAAAAGTTTACTTGACCTCAGGAGACAATTGGGGATGCAAACTTCTGAAATGTCGTTGTTAATTTTGCATTGAGCATACACGAAGTTTGTACATTTAGATGTGTGATCTGATTTGAATTTGAATTACTAGATACAATAAACACTTCTTTGCACAAATCTTTCCTTTAACGAATACGAGGGAGCTGTCATTTTCTGACCTTTTGACTTGACACACTGTGAAGCGTCCATTTTTGAACACAAGTCTGAATACCGCATTATTGTTTCACACACATTCTGCTTCAAAGTGTATAAACAAATACTAATAGCATGATGTTAAAAAACTTCAGGTGATTCAAGTAAGTTCAATTTATTTCATTCAAATATATTTATCGCTTGGATGTTAGGTATTTTTAACTTGAAATGCAGCATGCTATATCATACTTACATGTATTTACTTCTAAAATGGCGTCTATCATGAGAAACGATGTCACTATTGATAACACCTGTGGAAACGTGTTACGGATTTCCTTAGTTTGAATGCAGATACGGAATGTGCCGTATTAATCAACCGCTAATTATATGAACAAATTATTCTTCACACAGAGGCATCGATTGTGGTATATAGTTGCCAAAATTTAAAAGCCTTTCAAATCCAAATAAACGTTTTCATAGTGTCACAATGTAGCTCACAAAATAAGCTACATCAAATTATTCCCAGAAACAACCTCGCAAATATGTGCCAGAAAAATTCATGATAGCACAGATTGTTTTACCTTCGGCCATTTGCAGCATATTGTCATTGTATTCATGTATCTAAATTACGAGAATTCGGTAGAGATTTTGTGGTACCAAATCTGGAACATCATATAAAAATATACAAATTTTGCGAGATGTTCAGAGAATTAACGAGTCTGATATAATACATTTAATAAAAAAATATTTTGCTTCATAGTGGAATGCCCAAAATGAGTCCAATTCATTCGTTTTCGTTTAGGGTGAATGAAATGGACACATTTCGTCATAATTGAAATGATACACAATCGCATTTGGCATTGAATACCAGATTGGTTAATTGAATAGTCGAATTAATCAAGAATATTCGAATGTGAGCGACAGAAACAACTTCTCAAATAAACTGAATTTTAACTGGACAATGGATTATACAAATAAACTAATTTTGCATTTTTTATGACGTTGTTGCCCGGCACGTACAAACCTGATCAATTACACATGCATTAGGGTGACCTAATTAATTTGGAAGGAAACGTCCACATATGTATGCATTTATATCTCACAGTCACACAACACGACCGGTTTCCTTTTGTTTGCACCCATCATGTAGATACATTAATCACAACTTGAAAGTATCACCTGATTGAAAATTGTGGTCGATCACTCATTTCAGAGGGTGGATTTAGAGATCATATTAGAGAAGAAGCAGAAGAAAAATGGCTTCATTCGAGTACACGAATTATCATGTATCCATTTTAAAACTTGCAGATCGTAGTCTTACTGCCTCCAGTTGACAAGTGAATACAGAGCGCAAGCATAGGTCAATTTTTGTGGTGGAAATGCTGTGACATTATGTATTAGCAGCGAATTATTTCAATATATATCAGGAAATCATCCATTGCAATAAATAAATTGACAAAGGCGCATCTTAAGAAGTAATTTTTTCCATATGTTGTTGTGCTCCATCAAACGATGTTGTCCATAAATGCACAACACAAGAATTGTACAAGTCTGTGTTTAGTTGCAATACATCTATATAAGTTCGCTGCCGTTGCGTGCTTAACAACCAAAATAATGATTGATTTTATTTCATATTGAATGAAATCTATTGATTCAAAAAGCAAAACAATATAAATATAATTAATTATGTTAACTCCATCATTGCTTGACATTCATTCCAATTTTTTTCTACCGCATCGTCGACACTATTTCGCGAGATGTGATTTGGTGTGATGTCTATTCTCATGATTACTATGTTTGTCGAAGCTAAAAGTAACATTGCTTAAACAAGGCAGCGGAATAGATTTTAATTTGTACGGAAGCGGTCTGAAGAATACCGACTATGTTGAACATCCACCAACCAGAGCGTTTCGTGTTCCATCTTCAGAAATTTTGCGGCGTATGGAGGATCAGGTGGCCGTGTCAATCGGTCGTTTTTGGTGAATTTATCTCGATGAAACCAGTCAATGTGGCTTCTTAACATAGTCTTCGACTCTCAATTTTTCAAGCATTTCCTGGTGAAATAGAACATATCAAACCCAATATTTGAAATTAATTATCTTCATATTTTACAGGTACTATGGTGAAGGTTCCTCTCTCTGATTCAACCACTATTTTTGAATCATTTCCACATACAGACACCTTTTCTCCTATCCGGTAAAGATTTTTTATTAAAAACGTAGCGTGCGTGTTGTAAAGACTCAATCAAAATGTATATCGTCATTTTAATCCAGCAAACCAATCTGATTTTTGCGGGTTTTTGCGGAATGCTTGCTACTGGATTCTCAGAGAAACTCATGGATTCAAAATGGCTTGAAATTGTCGCTGAAACGTTATCCAAATTTCGACTAAATTATCTGCATTTCTTTCAGTAATGTTGTTTTAAAAGTCTATTAAGTTTGGTTTTCCGAAATGAGGAGCGTTTTCCAGGTAGAAATTATCGTGTCGAATCCTAACAATAAAAACTGGAGTCGTTCCCAATTTTGAAGCGCCTACCACAATCACAGCAAAAATATCTCTGAAAGATTGACTAACTGCTTGATCTGCATTAAAGACTAAAATAGTGTATCAAGAATTAAATGTTGAGTAGATTTGAGAATACATTGAGGGTGGAAAAATGAATAATTTTAGTGAGACCATTGAATGCTATTTATAATGGTCCACGGCAATCAACAACTTTATGTAGAACGAATATTTATATCATGTTGGGAACCTATGCAACAATTCAACGCTGGACGTTCTCAAACAGAGGAGGCAGAGCTAGCGGCAAAGCAGAATAACTTGAAAGTGGTATATGAAATCACCCGAGCCTTGTCAGGAAAGAGTTCCAAACCGAGCAAACCAGTCACGGACAAAAATGGAAGAGCAATGACAAGCGAGGATGGGCAAAGGAAAAGATGGGTGGAACATATTGAAGAAATTTTTTAAAAGACCACCTGCGCAAACATCTCCTGATATATCACCAGCAAAAGAATCCCTATGCATTAACATCAATCCCCCAACAATTGCAGAAATCATCAATGCCATCAAGTTCCTGAACAACGGTAAGGCACCAGGCCCTGACGGAATCCCCTTAGAAGCGCTAAAGGCAGGCGCGACAGCGGCAGCGATGATGTTACACCCCTTTCTGGTGAAGTTATGGGAACAAAAGAGAATTCAGGCTGATTGGAAGCTCGGGAATTTGGTAAAGCTCTCTAAGAAAAACGACCTTTCCCAATGCAGCAACTGGCGAGGAGTCATGTTGCTGTCCATTCCCAGCAAAGTACTGACCAGAATCATCTTGAAGAGATTGAAAGAGGCGTTAGACAAGGAACTTTGAACAGAACAGGCGGGGTTTAGACAAGATAGATCATGCATAGATCATATCGCCACTCTGCGTATTATCATCGAACAATCCATCTTATGACAGTCTTCTTTGTACGCGATCTTCGTCGACTTCGAAAAAGGCGTTTGACAGTGTCGACAGAGAGACAATATGGAAGCTAATGCAACAATACGGAATCCCGCAAAAGCTGATAAACATCATTCAACAGCTCTATGAGGACTCATCATGCCAGATCATTCACAACGGAAAGCTGACCGACCCCTTTCCAGTGAAGACTGGAATGAGGCAAGGTTGCATGCTCTCGCCGATAATTTTCTTGATCGTCATAGACTGGATTATGAGAAGATCCATAGAGGGCAGCCATACCGGCATCCAGTGGACCCTCACCAAACATCTCGAAGACCGTGGCTTTGCGGATGACATCGGCCTCCTGTCTCACAAGCAACAGCATGCACAGTCTAAGCTAACGCGCCTAGCAGAAGAGGCAGAGAAGACGGGCCTGAAAATCAACATAAAGAAAACCGAGGTGATGCGATTGAACAACCAACTACAGCAGCCACTGCATCTACAGGGGAAAGACGTGGTGGAGACTAACCGCTTTGTTTACCTTGGAAGCGTGGTCAACATTGATGGTGGCACAGAAGACGACGTCAAGAGCCGAATCAGCAAAGCAAGGTAGCGTTCAACACCCTGCGCCCCATCTGGAAATCTAAGGCCCTGTCCCAGCGCAGCAAAGTCCGCATCTTTAACACCAACGTAAAAGCAGTCCTCCTCTACGGGTCCGAAACATGGCGGGTTACCCACAACATCACCAACAAGATACAAACATTTGTCAACAAGTGCTTGCGCCACATTCTTAACATCAGGTGGCCTGAGAAGATTTCAAACACAGACTTATGGCGTAGAACCAACCAGAACCCCGTTGATTAGGACATGAAGAAAAGAAAATGGGGGTGAATAGGTCACACACTCCGAAACCAGCTGATAACGTCACTAATCAAGCACTAGACTGGAATCCACAAGGTAAAAGGAAAGTGGGATGACCCAAGCAGTCGTGAAGAAGATCAGTCGTGAGTAAAGCGAAGGATGCCGGAATGACATGGACTTAGCTGAGAATAGCAGCCCAGGACAGAGTTCGCTTGCTGGCGTTGTTGCAGCCCTATGCTCCAATAGCAGTTCACAGGAATAACTCAAGTAAGTCATGCTTGCAATGTACATTCAAAGTCTATATAAACAGATCAATATCAATAAACAATTATTCTTCTTTTAATTTCCCAGGACGAAAACGTTCCTGCTGATTTATATGTCAGCAGGACGTTTTGAGATGTCACGTTGAGACCAGAAGGTTTCCATATATTCGCCTATCTAGTCTTTCGAGATAATTCGACAAATGAAGGATTCAAGGATTCAAGGATTCAAGTATTTATGGTTAAAAAGTTAATACTTTACAAAACCACGGAATTACGTAATGAATAAAAACAGGAAAAGTACAATAGTGTAAAAGCGATAGTGAATATCAAATGTAAGGCTCACGAATGTTATTCTTTTGCATATGTAAGGACCATTTCGCTTCAAAAAGACGCCATACAAGGAGAGTCCACCATATGTTGGGGTAGGGAATTCCATAGAAATATAGCACGTACGGCGAAAAAATGGCGCCGACAATCAATGCGGGAATTTTGAACATGAAGGTATAAGGTATGTCCGCGTGTCACTTTATCATCACTTACATCGACAATGTTTTTTAGTGGATGTACTTCTGAAGACACAATTCTATATGTCAGAATAAAATCGCGTCCTATCATCCTTTGGGTAAAGTCGCATAGACCCAGACGTTGCAATCTTTCGACGAAAAGCACCTTGCAAAGAACAATCACTAACTTTGCTGCTCTATGATAGATTTTATGCAAGAAAGCAATGTCTTTTCGCAGCCAAGGAGCCCAGACCTCTACCGCATATTTCATCGTGGGGCGAAGGTAGACATTAATTATCCTTGGTTAAGTTACCAGAGAGAATCTCCGAAATATTCTTTGAAAGATACCCAACAATCTGTTTGCCCGTTGATATATGTTTTAGCAGTGCGCTGTGCTATCCAGGTTCCCGCTAATCCACACTCCAAGATCTTCTCCCAACGAGCTCACTGCTAGGTTTCCAGTTCCCAATCGATATGTCCAAGGAACATTCTTGCCAATATGGAGCATCTTGAATTTCTGTATGTTGAATGACATGTCATTCATGACCGCCCTATTCGACACGCTGTCTTAATCCATTTGCAGTTTCTCACAATCCTCTGCAGAACTTATTGGCGTGGATGCAAGAACTTCTATTCAACTGCTTTGTCCAGTCATCTAACGCTATGACAAGATTCGTTAGACACGAGCGATGAGATCGAAATCCATGCTGCGCTGGCGAAAACAAATTCTGCGATTCAAAGTGTGCAACCATTCTTTTTGAGACTATACGTTCCATGAGCTCAGCAATTACAGGTAAAAGTTTGACGGGACGATAAGTTTTAGCGTCAGATCGGCAACCGCCTTTGAAGATGGGTGTTATCACACCGGACTTTAAATCTTCCGGTACAAATTTATTAAGCAACGAATAGTTAAACAGGCTGGATATCCATTCACAAAGCTGACGGTGACAGGACCAGAGCACATCTGGTGTGATGCCATACGCTCCTGGGGATTTTCTCACATTTAGTTTGAGTAAATGAATTGCAACAATCGTTAAACTTATCAAAATATTGCAATGTTTCGATTCCTGGTTCGATTGAATACTCAAAACGTTCCACTGAAACATTAGACACAAAAACTTAAGAGTACCAAAATGCTAGAGCATTTGCGGTTTTCAACGCTGTTTCTGTGAGTTTTTCACCATTCTGGATAGAAAAAATACCTGGTTTGACTTTCGCTTTCGCGTTCATGATTTTGTATAGTAATTTTGGGTTGCGTTCCATTTTTGACAGCAGCATCAATTGGTGCGCTTCCTTATCCTCTCGAATAAGTGCAATCACTTTGTTGCGTAACATACAGTAATGTTGTTAAGAAATAGAATTATTGTTGGCTTTGTGCTGCACCCACGCTGCTCGCTTGATTGCTAACCACTTTTTTTCTGCTGCGGACAACAAAGCGAAGTTAATAGACGCACCTTTTCTGAAAGATGTGTGAGTTCTCGTCTACCTTCAGTTTCACAAATCCTACAAGTTCGTTCCGTTGCGCGTCGGGGCTTATATTGTCCATCTGAAAATGCGAAATCTGCACGAGCGATATATTCGGGGCCGATATATTTACCCGTCAAGCCACCCGATTTAAAGCAAGCGATTGCTGAGTACTGCGAACATAGTCAAACACAAGCACTGAATGGTCGCTAAGAACCAGCGGAGCCTGGAATTCGAATGCTTCCATAAATTGTTCTTCCAATGTTAACACCTGACTCAATACAAAAAGCGGTCATAACCTCTTATCCCAGTGCATTCCTGAACATGGTTGTATAACGGGACTGAATCTAATACCTCACTGAATCGGTATTCTAGCATTTTTGGGGAGTTATCGTCCCTGAGATAAATGGTGGACATATTAAAATTACCCATAATAACTGTCGTTGCTTGCTGGGTGCGAGACAAGAGCTTAAGAACTTGGATCAACCTTTCGTTGTACGATTACGTAGATGAAAAGGACCGGTAGACCACACCAATAATGCAAACTTCACCAGGCATCAGCGTTGAAGAGCACCAAATTGTATCCTCAAGCGTGAATTCTGTTTTGTCTATTGGATAGCACTGGATTCGATTATGGTAATAATGAGCAACACCAGCACCACTTCTCTATCGATCGTTCCTTAACAAATTCATATTTAGAATTGATAATGACGACTTCCGCTCCCACCATAGTAGGTCTGCATGGATACGACATCTAGTCTCTGGAACAGCTCTAAGAATATAAGCATTCAAGAGTAGGTTTTCCACGTCCTCCGCAGATTGCAGCGTTATTACTAGAAGGCAAGGATCATACGTGTGAGGAGAATTCAGGTGGCGATTTAATCGAACTATTAAACAGGGAGTAACCGCGGCCAATCCCGTCTGACTACAGAGTTTAAACCACTCAGCTAAATCATGTTATTGCTGAGCTTCGAACGGCGTTTCATGCGACTCGGTCACGTTCGTACATATAACGCTAAAGTTTACACCCGCGGACTTCATTTGATTTTTTTGACTCAGTCATTTTAGTCAGTCATATTCGTAGCGGAATTTTTGAGTCCTTTCTAGGTTCCGTTACGTCACTGATCCAAACGAATGCTTCCCCGTTTTAGTCGCCATGTGCGCGGTTATCTGGGCAAATGTTGTCCTGCTCGAGTATGCTGTATGATCTACTTTCTCTTCGGCAGTAACCTCTAAGTCGGGTAACGACGGTGCCTTTATGACGTTCATTATCAGTTAATTCATTTGTTGTAAACTGGATTCCATTCCATTTAGACGGGTCTCAATATTCAGAGGTTTCTGCCGCCAAAGCTGACGGTGTTGATTTGGCCTTGCGAAGCAGACAAACATAACCGACTCCAAGACAATCATCTCCATTAATAATCAATACTAAATCCGATGTCAGCGATTTGTCACGTTTCGCATGCACTTTTAACAAACAGGCCTTACACGTGACAGACCGCGCCTAAGGACTTACCGACTTCCGTCAAACCGTGCACATGCAGCCCGGTGCGCTTTGTATGCTTCCCGGGGTCATCCGATTAGGGTTGTGTGCAGTACTGTTCAGTAGTGTCTGCACAGATAGTGGTTCTGTCGAGTGATCGATGATGAATATGGTGTGCGCGACAAAAAACTCCGCTCACTAATAAGACAAAATGTCCGAATGGATACCGGCGATGCGCTCCGGTAGATGCTCTCTCAACGTTGAATATATAACCATTCGACGTTGAAGAATAAGATCTTTTTGGTGAAATAATTACTATGATTATAATTGAATGCTACTGCTGCATGAAAATCGTACAACTAACCACGATGTTTAATCAGAATCACATAGTGACTCGTGGTCAATGACTCAAGGCGCTTATGTATGACTGATGTGATATGTTGTCACATCTTAAAACATAACATTCCACTAGTGTGGGATTCAAGTTTAACATAGTTTACCATTTTCCCACTGTTTCGAAGCTCAATGAACCTAATATTACTGTATCGACGTAAAGACGACAAACAGCCAGAAACCGGTAGTTATTTGTCATGTCGGGGGATGTGAACAAAACATCAATATGATAATTATCATTATATTTGACGATTGCAACCAGCTGCGTGCGGAAATGTCACATACTATTTAAAGGATACGAGATGAGCGAGCTGTCTTAGACAAAATGTTTAAATGTTGGGCCAATTCGGGACGGTTGTAATGTGGTACATAACAGGAAATTTCTTAGCCCATTAGGCATTAATAATTAGAGAATAAAATCGTTTGGATCCGAAATCTCTAGAGCCTGATGAACAATTTCGATTGCGTAAAAAGGAACAAGAACGAGAAAGAATAATCTGTCTAATAATTTCCTTCCTTCAAATCATAGCACATATGGAGTTAGAACAATCCTCGATTCTTATCCAATTACTGCACCGCGTGACACAGTTACTTCGAGAAAGAAAGATTAATAGGATTCATGAAACAGAATTTGATTTTTCAGCCAAAAATTGTTATTTTTCGAAAAATATTATCGTTGATACTTTTACCAAGATTATTAATTTTGGCTAATTTCCCTATGTTTTCAATACATAGATTAGCAGCAACACTTTCCCTTGACAATATTGCACCACACATTACCGTTGGAAATCCTTAGATTGGTGGGTCAAACGTTTTATAAAAAATCTTGTACGCGACAGAATGCGTAAAAGACAAGGCAAAAAGAATGAATTGCAAGCTGATTTGAATGAATTCATTACACTTGTAGGCGAAATAAATGAAGCGTTAGAAGAATCCGGTTTAGCGGAACGATTGGTTAAGTTGAAATGGGGTATGCCCAGATTTAGACACATGTACTATACTTTGTTGTTATTATTTCGAATTTATTTCCTGCAGTTGACTCAATTTTCCTGTTCAGCCCTGGTTGATCGTATTATACACGTGGATAAATGGAAATGAATTGTTTTCTACATTTAAGCAATTGTATTTGTCACAAATAGCGTTGAATTAATTATTGAAATTTTTGTTGCTCTCAGACTGCTAAATAATTAAGTATCTTTTGTTTCATTTGTATAAGTTGGGATAATAAATTTGTGTGTGATGAGAAGGTAATGCTCATCTCCAAATCCCGTTGCTGCCATCTACAAAAAAGCATTGCATTAAAATATTCGATGTTGACTCCAAATATGGGTTTGTGAATAATGAAAACTGTCGGTTTAACACTTTTGTCGGCAAATCAGAGGCATATTAAGGGAAAAAGAATATGAATGAAGTTGGTTTTAATGATATAAATGAAACAAAGAAAATGCATGAACGACAAGCACTTGGACATAAAATGATGAATATATAAATGGTAGTTATGAAAGAATGTTTGACGCGAAATCCAGTGTCAGACACCGACAGTATTCACAAGTGGAATATATCACATAAACCTGTGTTCATGGACTTTTCAGCGTAGCTAAGAAATCAGAAATTGGTATGATTTGAGATAGAAAAGCGCGACATATATGGTAATGTTTGACCAGCATAGCCGACTTAGCGTTGAATCTTATTTCCAGCTTCATGTATTCGGACATGCATATTTTGCGATTATATCGACACAAAAGATCGATTCGAATGTTGGTTGTTAGCCTTGGTTCTAATACTGCTAGCCCTGATGTTCTAGCCTTTATAGAATGAACGCATTTGAACGTGAAACTCGAATTCCGTTGATGAATATCACGCAAGTGAATCACTGGGTAAAGCGTGGTTTATTTACCATGAGGTGTTAGTTTGATACTGAATAGAATGCAGAAGCTGCTGTAGATTATTTTATGATAATTGCTGTAACCACCATACAACTGGGAATGATGGAAATCTGTGTTAAGCATATGTTCTCAACGTGCAACCATGTCGGGTCTCCAACTTGGATATTCCGATGGCCAAGGTGTGTTTATGAAAAATGGGTTGAAACCTTCATCGATGGTATTTATTTGATAAACAAAATGCTTGCGAAATTAGTGTAGACGTTGATTTGACGTGATTTATTGAACTGAGGATTGTTTCTTTGAAAAAAAAGAAAAACAATATTGCGAAACAATAATTATTGAAAATTTACGGTCTTGGTTTTCAAGTAGGTTGTGGATAAGTATTTTTATATATATTAAGATAGTTAACTTGAGTATTGAGTTTAAGTTTATTCCAGTTTACTATATCCACTCAAGATGAACCTAAACTAACCAGATATGCGAATATTTATTCACTAGCTAAAGAGAAATAAATGTTTATAATTGAACAGGCGTCTAATAATTTTCATTCGATTCGGACCGCTAAAATACGCACTTCGGCTGTTCAGTATATCTCTTCATAAATCAATATACACCTCACTCTAAGATAGCCTAAATGGCATAACAGGGCAATTACGATTAGGAGACGGTTTTGATTATTACTGAACAAATGGGGTTGGTTACGATTATCGCAAACGAAAAAGTATTACTAACAAAGATTTCTTTAATGACATTGCCAATTATTTGTTATATGACTACTGACAATAATATCATGAGATGCATTATGCTGTTGCCATTTATGGCATTGGTACAAATATATTTTATCCATTGAGTTGTGATTTTATTATTGACGAACAATTGAAAACATTCACATATTTTGAGAATCAGATTTTTACCAACGTGAAATTCAGTGTTAAGATGCGAATCCGGAATTATCCTCGAATTCAGAAAATCATAGTTATCGGAAATTCAGAACTACGGTCAAAAGACATGTCCCGAATACGCATTGCATACTGTGCGGATACAACCACGAATCTGGTCGTGTTCTCTGGACATACTTTTCAGAATACACATAGTATTCATTTATAGCCACATACTTCAACATAAACCACTGCGTGTTATCGCCCGACGACCTAAGAAGAAAAACAGGAGCATAAGATAAAAGGAACCTAAAGGCGAAGTAGTCATTTGAAATATATTAATACCACGAAATATTTATTTACTGGTGCAAACTGAGGGCTTAACAACTAGTGATACCAAGGATGATACCGAAAGTCTAAATACTGAGCACATGGAAAACTTATAAGCTGGTGAAAAAACGTAATTCAGGTGACTAAAGCGGAGATGGCGAAGAAAAATGCCTACCTTCCGACTCAGGCCGAGCCGTACACATAATTCTATCTCATGTACAGTCTAGGCTGTCAACATCGAGTGTCGAATTGTGTGTCTACGAATGTTTAATGCTTGACAAACTAACTACACGAATTAAATGAACTGACTTCCACAAACTAACCAGACTTGTTAGCCGTAACTAAGACATGGTTTCATCCAACTTCAACAGACGATGAAGTTGTCATTGGGGGTATGTCTATAGTTCGTCTTGATCGGCTGACTCGCTGCAGTGGTGTTGCGCTTTACCACATTCAAAAATTGTTCTGTCAAGAGAAAACTGAAGACGACTTAAAATGTAACAGCGTGATAAAAATGGATAGTGGGTGTGATTAACTGTTCGCCTTCAGCCGACAAAGCATAAAATTAGGCATGCGTCTACCAAACATAGCTGCGAGTTTATTCTGATCAGAGACATCAAACTGCTGCTCTTTAATAAAAATTCAGTCCATCCACAACTTTTCCTCCTTTATCCATGCTCATTACTTTTTCGACTAATTATTCTGATTCGGGGGAAAAATTCTACTACCACGTTTATATCCTGAAGCAGTAACCAGTTAAAAATGTCGGATGCACTTTGCCTATTTTGATTATAAATCACAAAATGTAATAGTAATTCAAATATATTTTGAATATAATTGAAAACGAAACCTGCAATCATATTATCTAAAATTCATTCTAACAATTCGTGAGCAATAGGCGAATGTTACCCATTTACTTTTCATTAGTAACCTAAAGACAAAATAAAAATGATCAACTTTAAGCAGAGGAATGAAGTAAACCGTGTATCAAAATCACACACTGAAATCAGAATTCAATGAAAACCATTTTTAGTTGCCAAGGTTCATATTCAAATAAATATAAAAATAACTAATTAAATTATAAATAAATGCAATTTGCATTTTTAAACATCAAATCTATTGCTGCATTCCCGATGGTGTCTCGATGTTTACACTCATCAGACATGTATACAGTAGTAATTTCTAACCCGCGTAGAATATTTGAGAAATCTCGACAAAAATGAAATCATTTCATTATCCATCTGTGCAAAGACTGAAATTTTCAATAAGCGCGCAGATTATTATGTAATACCATCAGTTACGCTTGAGAATTGCTGTTATTGAAAACGTCACCAATTCGGAACCTGAATTTTTAACAGACTTTCTGTAAACAACAAATCATTTTTATCATTCTGATGATAATCTAAGTTTTCTGCAGTCAATATTAAATCCTGATTCGCAGATTGAAATTGAGCATACAAATATGGACTTAGCTATTTCCTACAATTGTTACAATACACCATTGGTGAATGTTTTGTGAAGATTGACAATACTCCGATTTCAACACGTTCGTTGAATTTCGTTTGAAATCAGATTCTACTGATGAGTAGTATATAACATTAAAAAGTAGGACGAAAGCACATTAGGGTTTCCGAGGTTTACGCCACTAATCAGCCATGTCTATGTCCGTGACCGGACATTTGATCGCCAGTTCTGACTTACTAAATTAAAGGACAACTCTCTCATTTGTTATTCGAAATTTCATATTCTTGTGAAAAAAAGTTCACGATTAAAGATTCAAGAATTTATGGCGTAATACATATATATGCTAAATGAAATTTGGGCATTACGAATATTCACATCTTTGTAGTTAGAAAAAAAATGTCATGAAATATCTCAGTATGTTGAAAAAATATTCGTTTGGATAAAGATCATGTTATATGAACGGCATGTCAAGTTGAATTACTACACACCAATATATCCAATTTGTTACTGCAAATCCTGTCACAAGATTTCCGGAAAACATCTCACGGGAATTCGATAGGAATCAAAGGCGTACCGAAAAGAAGAACTGACAGCAGTTGTGGTGAGAATGTGGAATCCGAAATGCCAGTGGCTTAGTACACGTGACATGGATTGACCGGAGGAGAAATAGATGGCTTGGAGGGTGCATCTTCGAGTTCATTATATTGGAATTTGTGATAAGATCAAATCGAACCCGTCTGCGAAGCCTTTTATCCAAATTGAGATGCAAAAGTAGATTTTCATATGGTAGGTTGCGGAGACAGCCAACCATTTTAGTTGCTCTGTAATAAATACTGTCGACCAGCTTGTTCTCCATTTGTACCCATGTACCCAAGTTTCGCACTGAGTAATCCATCACCGGTTTAATAAACGTATTTTCGTGCATGCGGAATGATTCACAGGATACATGTCCGAAATACACCGAAGCATATCTAGCATGCGGATAGCTCGCCTGAACACTGTTTTTCATTGCATGCTTCCACCAACCCATACGACGAAGTCTTTTCCTTCGGTTAACCATTCAATTTCTTTTGATCCAAGGTATCATGAGAATGCAAAATCTTTGCCTATTTGCAACATTTTACACTTTCTGGAGTTGAACGGAAGTATGTTCTGCTTCGACTAGCTGTTCAATATATCCGAATGGCTTTGTATGCGTAAACAATTCAGGCTGGGCGTGATTCGCATCCAAAGTTCAACATCATTCGCAAAGAGAACCAATTTGGCTGCCACAGATTCAGCAGCTCGTTGATGTAGGCCAAATAGAGAATCGGACGAAGTACCAAACCTTGTAGGAAACCGCCAGCGGCTTCCATTGCCCCAGGCATCACACCATCGATACCAACTTTCACTTTACGATTAACAATGTTAGAAGGCACCCATTAATAACAATATCGTGCGACTTGCGAAGGAGTATAAAATTGTTCACGCAATCAAACGCTTTTGAGATGTCTAAGTAACACGTATGCACGCTAACACCATCATATACTTCCTGCGTCCAGTCGCCTATTGTCTGCAGTAGGTTAATCATGCAAGAACGAGACTTCCGAAAGACATGTTGCCCCCTGGACAACAAATTGTGTACTTTCAGATGACTCAGAATATCACAAAGCGTTTCGCACAATTAATGGCCAGATAACTATATTATTGCATGTGTTATTTAGTCGTTTGTAGATTTGTTGATATATTAAAGCTTCGAATATAGTGGATAACTATTTTAGAATTGATGCATATGTCGCATTTAGTCTCCGGTACAATTAACGCCGACAAATCCGATGATTGTATGTTATCCTTGCGGTGAAAACACGTGAATGAAAAATGGCGAGTGTGGTTGCGGTTTCCAGCACAGATTACGTTATTCCGTTATTTGTCATGATCCGGGAAATACCAGCTATCAGATTCGTAGTGTTGTTAACAGTCCCTAGAGCAGTTTGGGATTTCGCTGCTTTATTATTACTGCCAGCTGAATATGGTGATATTTTTTGTCCTCTCAGATGAGATTTGTGACTTAATTCCGCTTTTCTCGAACGTTTGCCAAGGTCAATTCAGTTCTAGCGATCCTGTGATTAGCCCCCGTGAATTCCGAAGTGTGGTGTTTTGCTATTATGTTTTGGGACATACTTAGAAATGAAACGTATCATTTTAATGATGTAATTTGTCAGAATTGTGCAATGCGAGTCCGGATGCCTGAAATTCATAATATATTCACCAAAAGCCGCCACTGTTTCCATAAAACCAATGTAATCCACCATCCGATTTAGTTATGTTTGCGTTACCATATTTCTGGCGTTGCACATTTTTTGTAATGACAGAACGAGGTGGTCGCATCACCCATCAGAGTGATATACTGAACATATTCAACGTCCATGGCTTCGAAGGTTAAGAACGGATGTGTGTTACATATTTCGTTATCTTGTATGTTGGAAAACATGAGGAGGATTTAATCGAACATTTCGCGCAATTTGTATTCTACTAATCGCGGTGGATAAACTACTGTGTTATATGGATGGAACAGAAGGAAGTCTCTCATGAACAATAATTGCAAGTCGTGCTGTTTTCCTACGTTTTGCATTGTCCCCTAATTCTAGCTTTTATTTATACTCTATATTTTTCCAGATTGATATTAGTGCATGTATCTACCTTACTGCATGAGCACTCCTGGTGGTAAACAAACGCTTCGAAAACTGTTCTTAAGCGGTTTCTCTAAAACATGGTCATTCTTTTAATGGATAGTTCGCGATCGATTACGTGAGGTTGAAACTATGTCACAGATATTTATACGACGTTGTGGGAGTGCTGCTTAAGAGATTCTTATTTCCCTAGTTTGTTTGCCAGGAATTGTGCGTTTGTATTCAGGCAATAAATACTAGTTTTCGTATACAGTGAAGGTGCTGAAAGCTGGTCTATTTGTCAGACCATTCAAGAGTCGCACATCGGTCGTTTATGGGATTGCCACAAATCACAGATTTTCTAATCGGAGACTCGTATGATTGTACAATGAATGGTTTATTGAGCGGTTCCGGGCACAATCAATTTGACATCCTTCGGAAGATTTCCGCTATTTGCATTCCAGTTGAACTTAATTTATTCCACACTAACCGTCGTTAAAATGTTATTTTTCATTTGGTGCATCAGCTTCATGGTTTGGTGGCCGAAGTTTTCAAAATGTCCACCAAGACTGAATCGTGAGCTCCGATACTGTTATAAATGTAAAGCCACTGTTTGTTTTGTATTTCACTTCCCGAATCAGTGTTAGTGTGTTCTGTAACAACAACAAGAACCACAAGTTTTTCAGATTTATCCCCATTGTTTAAAACCACATTATCTCTCCCACCACGGAATATCAGCATGTGTGCGACATTTAGCTTGTGAACATGTACGGAATAAGTAAGAGTTTAGAAAAACTTCTTCCATCTCTTTTTGGCGTTTAAGACCTAAGTCTGACTACATCTGAGTCGCAGCTAGCGCTTCCATCGATAAGTTGTTCACCATCCCGCAAATTTGCTTTAAGTGAATTTTTTCATATTTGCTTCAGTTTGCAATTTCATCATTGGGATGCGCGACTGGTCTACATGTGGGCAGATTTTATGTTGACTTAGACGTGATATCGCTGAATTTAATAGGAGTTTAAAGCAACTATCCCTTCAAACTTTAGCACATCCAGTGAGATTACGTGCTTTCCTAGCTAGATAGTGCATCTGTTGATCTGATCTGATAAATTTGCACAGATTACACTTAAAGCGATATTGGTATAATATGAATGTTGTGAGCTTCTTTGATTAACACTTTGCAACCGAAACAGTGGCAGCTTAAGGGACATCGAAAAGATTATGTGTGCGCATATCGCAATCGAATGGTTTAAGTCGATTCACGTTCAGTTTGATTTTACTCACTCAAACCAGAGCGAAACACCATTTGAGACCACTTTCTTCAACGGGGCTATTGGGGTGAACGGATAGTAAGAAATTCTATGACTCTCTTGGTTGTCATCTCGGGATAGTTTAACATTTTCGGGGACATGGTTTAATAATGGTGAAATTTAGCATGGTATTTCGTTTACTTCAAATGTTTCAGGCTTAATGAGTGGTTGTATTGAATTCATACTGATTGACTTTTTTTTCCATTTGCGACAATCTACTTTATATTTTAGCAAGCTCTTCTTTGACAGCCGGACGTATAGTCTTGTAATGACAGTCATTGTTGTTAGCCTCCTTCATTCCTCTGTTTAAAGTTTATCTTTTTCATTTTCTCTTTAAGTTACTAATGAGTAGTAAATGTGTAACATTCGCTTATTGCTTACATTGATACAATGGATTTTGGATAAGATGATAGCAGCTGTCGTTTTAAATTATATTCAAGAAATATTTGAATTGGTATTACATTTTTGATTTATAATTAAAATAGATATGTGCAACCAAAATTTTCAACCGAGTAATATCTATCGATGTGAACAAGTTAGTGGAATATTTTCTTGAAAACAGAGCAATATCTTAATATGGTAAGCGCAAAACCACCTCATCGAGTCACACAATCGCGTCAAAATAGAGACTCACCCTTATTGACAACTTCATTGTATGTTGAAGTTGGATGAAACCATGTCTCTGTTACGGCAATCAATTCCGTTGAGTGTGTGGTAGTCACTTCAGTCAATTCGTATAGTTTGTTTGTCAAGCATTACGAATTGGTACACACAAACTTTATAAGTCAATGTTGACAGAATGGACGGTAGATGAGACAGAGTTATTGTTACGGCTCTGCCTGAGTCGCTAGGTAGGTATTTTTCTTCGCCGTCTCCAGTTCGGTCGCCCGAATTAAATTTTTATCACCTGTTTAAATGTTTTCTCTATGCTTAGTATTTAGACTTTCGGTATCATCCTTGTTATCAATTATTTTAAGGCGCTCAGTAGGCACCAGTAGATATATCTTTCGTGTTTTCATTATGTTTCAAATTTCGACTTTGCCTTTATGTGACTTTTATCTTATGCCCACATTTTTCTTCTCAGGTCGTCGGGCCATAACACACTGTGGTTTAGATTAACGTATGGGGCTATAAATGAGAATTATAAGTATTCTGAAGAGTATGTCAAGAAAACGCCACCAGTTTCGTGGTTGTATCCGCTCATTATGCCATGCGTAATTGTTCTGAATTTTAGATAACGATAATTTCACGAATTGGAGGATAAATCCGGAATCGCATTTTGACACTTGATTTCACGTTGGGAAAAATCTAAGTCTCAAAATCGCTGACTGTTTTGAATTGTCCGTCAATAATAAGATCACAACACAATGGCTGAAATCCATGTGTAGTAATAATCTACCAATGACATATATGGAAACAACAAACTGTTTGTCATCATATTAGTAGTCATTTATTAAAAAAATTGGCAGGGTCATTTAAGCAATGATTATTAGTTTTACTCTTTCGTTTGCCATAATCGAATCTCAGTCATTTTAGAAACCTATCACTCAACTGTATTTTTCGGTAATAATCAGAATCGTCTTATTATCCACTGTAATGCACTGTAATGCTCTTCAGGCTATTTTATAGAAAGGTTATATTGATTTATAAAGAGATATACTGAACTGGCAAAGTGTGTATTTTTGCGGTCCCGATCCGAAGAAAATTATGAGACGCCTATTTAAATATAAACGGTTATTACTCTTCAGCTACTGATGAAGGAAAACACGCAGGTCCGCACATTTCAGGTTCCGCATTGCGTGGATATGCAATACTTAAATATATTTAAACTCAATACTCAACTTAACTAACTTAAAACATATAAAAATACTTATTTACAAGCTACTTAAATACAGAGCTTGGTCAATCATCGATAAGTAACCTTCCGCAATATAGTTTTTCTTGTTTCAGGTAAACATTTCACCTAATCGCGTTTTTAAATTGTCTATTATTCAAATAAACGTCTATTCGAAGTTCACAAGCATTTTGATTATCAAATAAATATTATCGATGGAATTTCTAATCCATTCATGATAAACACACCATAACCATCGGAATATCTAGGTTGGAGACCCGTCGCAGTTGTACGCTTGGGATCACGAGCACATCACAGATTTCCATCATTCCCAGTTGTATAGTGTTTAGAGCAATTATAATGAAATAAACTACAGCTGCTTTGCATTTTATTTGGAAGATTCTCTCTGGCAACCGTACAAAGGATAATGAATGTCTACCTTCGCGTTACGATGGAGTATGCGGTAGAGGTCTGGGCTCCTTGGCAGCAAAAAGATATACTCTCTTCGATAAAATCTATCATAGTGCAACTAAGTTCGTCAATCAACTTCACAAGGTGCCGTTCACCGGAAGATTGCAACATCTAGATCTATGCGACTACGCCGAAAGGAGGACGCGACGCGATATCATTCTGACATATAAAATTGTGCCTACTGAAGGACATCCAATAGAACACTTGCTCGACGTGTGTGGTTGGAAAGTGACACGAGGACATACCTCAACCCTTCACGTTCCAAGTTCCCTCATCGTTTTTCGTCGCTATTTTATCGCCTTACGCGACATATTTCTTTGACATTCCCTACCCCCACATGTGGTGGACTCGCCTTGCCTAGCAAAATTGGACTCAAAATATGCAGAAGAATAACATTCGTGAGCCCTTTTGTTGATATTCACTATTGCTTCTATATTAATGTATTCTTCCTGTTTATATTCATACCGAAATCCTTTGGAGTTTTAGCGTGGTAACGTTTTTAACCATAAATCATTGAATACATGAATCCTTGTATCCTTGAATCCTATCCGGTATCGAACTAACACCGCATATACAACCTCACGGTAAATAACCAATGCTCTCGGCAGTGATTTGGTAGCGTGATATATATCAATGTTATTCGACTTTTAATTTTAAATGCGTTCATTCTATAGAGGCTTAAAGATCAGCGCTAGCAGTGTCAGAACTAAGGCTAACAACAAACATTCAAACCGTATTGGTACAACAGATCTATTCCACAAAAATTATGGTGAACCTTTGATTCCAAACCAAAATTGTTACACAAGTGACCCAGAAAAATTGATATTTTTGCAAAATATTGTATGTTCCGCGTTAAAAAACACGTTCAACTGCTGGCGCGATTTCATATATCAAAAACTGAATTGTAAAGCGTTACAAAGTACTGCATTATGATGATGAATAAAATCGCCACTTGAAGGAGGATGATGAATAAGAGAATATTCAACGAATGGATGACGAGGTGGTTATAAAAGCCAATTGGTTTGCAAACAGTATATTTCACATTGTTAAATGTAATATATAATCGACCGCAGGAAAGAGCTCTTTGTAGAAATGTTTAAAAGGCTTGATGATAGATGTCAGTGAAGTCATCAATCGAATGCTCACCATTTGTTTTGCAAAATTGTTTAACGGATTTGTACGGAAGAACGAGTTAACAAAATTAATGGAATAATGATACGAATACGAATATCAGAACAAATGGCAGTTATCGTTGTGTTGGATTACGTTGGAATTGCGTTATCGATCGGACGAAAGAGTTATATAGAAGTTTTGTTTCGTAGATATTTTCAAAGCTTTGACTGAACCAATCACCATTTGCTAAATTGTCTAAAATTGGGCGGCTATTAATGACATGACAATCACCATATGGAAATGTATGAAATGGATATGAAATGGATATATCGATTGAGAACTAAAAACTCCAAATTATGCTCGTTGGACAAAGAATATATTAGTGGAAACCCGAAGAGAATGGTTCATTGTCAGGATATATATCGACAAGTTAACCGATTGTTTGGTATCTTTTGCAGAATATTCAAATGATTCTTCCTCTTAACGGTACCGATAATAATGGAAATTTATAATCGGCAAACTATGTAGTAAGCGGTAGAAATTTAGGCTTTTCGGTGGCAAAAGGAAGCGTTCTCTTTGATAAAATCAATCACAGAGAAACACAGTTAATGAAGGGTCGTTGCAATGTTTCGTACACCGAGATATTCCGACTTCTGTGTCCATTTTAATTGACACTGAGGGGTAGACATCCCGATAATATTCATATTCATTGATTTGTGTCAATCTAAAGATATCCACTAGAACATTTGCTCGATGCGTTTATGAGAAAGTGACACGTGGACATACCATATAAAAGTTCCTGTATTGAAATTCTGCGTCAATTTTAGCGCTACTTACTATAATTCGTTGGTATTTCCTACACAAACATGTGGTTAACTCTCCTTGCCTGGCGGCGGAACTGGCGAAATTTGACTTACGCTTTCTAAAACAACATATTTTGTGAGCGTTGCTTTTGATATTATCTATTAATTACATACTAATTTATTTTTCACCTTCGCATTCATATCTTAATCCTGTGATGTTGTAAAGTTATAGCTTATTAACTATAAATCCTTCATATCCATGCGTTCTATAACTGATGAATATAATAAGCAAGGTACTTGTCATGGGGTGTGTGCGATGGCTAGTCATATTACTGTTGAACTTTCAATCAAATAATTTAGTTGTTTTCCTAAGTATTTTCATGAACATGCATTCAATTTTTCGTTAGCTTTTTCGCCCGTTTGATGATATGTTTAAAATCGTACTAGTGACAGGAACTTGGGTGGACCCTAAACGTTCTTTTGGGTTGTTTGAGCTAGAACAAACTGCGCTCTAAGATTATCAGAGTTAGAACTTACTACCGAACCAAAGCATGACATGTTATCAACCAATGAAAGATTACCGACTTGCGCGTCCGAAGGATCCTTTTGTTCGTGTTCAGTCGTTTTCTTCGACGATTTTTTCTGTTTCCCTCATGTGCTCGAATCAAGCCAATTGAGTGCTGTAACCGACAATTCGGTCCGGGTTAAATCGAGTTAAACATCAACGATTTCACTCACGATATAAACACCAATGTGTCTATCCAACGGTTGAGTGACGCGTCAAGTATTCTTTCATAACTAGTATTTGAATTTATCATTTTATGTACGAGGGACCGTGAAAATTCTTGCCATTGTTGCATTGTCCTCGTTTAATTTATTTCATTGAAACAAACTTTATTCATATTCTCCAGCAATTATTATGCCGCTGATCTGCCAAACTTGTAGTATGTTGCAGATGGCAGCAAAGGGATGTGGAGATTTGCATCACGTTTTCAATACACGTGAAGTTATTACCCTAACTTACACAGAAGAAAAATTGAGATACTCAATTATTCAACAGATTTGAATCAACACAAATTTCATTAGAAAAATGCAACGCTATTTGTGACAAATACAATTGCTTTAATGTAGCAAACAAATCATTTTCAATGTTCCGCGTGTGTAATACGATAAATCAAGGCTGGGCATAAAAAGTGAGTCATCAACAGAAAATAAATTCGAACGAACAACATTGAATACCACATGAATCTAAATCTATAAATACCCTTTTCAACTTACCCAATCGCTTTTTGGAGCAGGGCCTTTGAATCGACCATGCTCAAAATTATTGTTTTCATGCGTTTTTATTTTTTCAGTCAACACGGTACCTTTTGTTTTTGACACGGTTTAACATGTCGCGAACATGTAAACAAAGGACGTTCGATGCCCCGCACGCTTTAAATGCTGTGAAATATTTTATTTTGTAGGATGGGGAATTTGCTGCGACGGTCAGAAAAATGCGAGAGAAAACTTATACGGGGGATTTAAAAATCGTGCAGCATTGCATTCCACAATCACAAAGCCTAACGCCGGCAGACGAAACCGAAGCTGTTTTGATTTTGAATGTGACTGGCAGTGTCGAATTTTCCCATCAAAGTTTGACGTCCCTCTTATTCGTATTGAAATTCTGCGTTTATGCTAATTTGATTAACTGAAAATTCGGTTTAACGCATAAATTTTTATTCTTCTTCTTCTTCTTCTTCTGTCGAAACGGATTCTTATAACGCTTTATTCATTCCTTCTGCAAGTGTATTGAGGTCATTTAAATCAGGTGGCATTTTATTCTTTTTGCTTTGTCTTCTGCCGATTCATCCCGTACACGATTTACTGAAAAAACGTTTGATCCACCAATCTGAATATTTCTAACGATAATGTCTGGTGCAATTTTGTCAGGGGAAAGTGTTGCTGCTAATACTTGTAATGAACATGTGAGGAATTTAGCTGAAATAACGTGATCGTGAGGATCAGCATGATGAGTCCATCAACAAAAAGCAACAAGCGCTGATTCAACCTAATTTGTGGTAATAATAATCATCTTGGTAAAAGTATCAACGATGATACTATTCGAAAAATTATAATTTATGACGGCAAAATCAATTATGTTTCTCAAATCCTATTTATCATTCTTTCTCAAATAAACATGTTTAACGTTGTGTAATATTTGTATAAGAAGCGAGGTTTCTTCCAACTAAATATGTTCTATATTTGAAGCAATCAAATGATTTAGCCAGATACGGATTTCTGTTTCTGTCGCTGCAACTTATACTCATCATACTTGTTTGATCAGTCTTGAGGAGTTTTTGATCCAACCATCTAGTGTTTACCGTATGTATTTTTATTAGCAAAGAAAATGCCCTGTAATGTAGCACAATTACAACCTTCCGATGCCCGGGAAGTAAAAGACCAGCCCGCCAATCTTGCGTCCTTAAAGTAGAATGTCAGATTTTCGCACGCACGTTACTGGAATTGTCACATATAATGATAATTATTATAGTGAACCTTTGTTCACATCCCTCGAAATCACACAAAACTACCAATTTCTGGCTGTTTGCCGTCATCATGTGGATACAGTAACATTAGGTTCATTGAGATATGAAACAGTGGATAAACGGTAAACGAGGTTGTGCTCCAATTTCACGTTTGTGGAATGTTATTTAGGAGTATGTGAGCAACACATCACTTCGGTCATCCCTAAGGGCATAGAGATTTTGTCCACGAGGCACCATGTGGTTTAAAGATTAATCATCGTGTTTAGTTGTACGAACCCTATGCAAAAGTAGCATTCAATTATAATCATAGTAATCATTATAGGTTACAATAAGTGCATGATGTTAATCAGCTATGGCGCCATGGACAAAGAAACAACAACGGGGGTGCCATGTACATCCATCACCAACAAAAATTTCATCTCAAACAATTTTAATTTACTTCAGAATATATTACTAATATATGATTAGAGTAGTGTAAAATCGCATAAATTCATCGAAATTTGATCGATAAGGAACTTGACATCAATTCTGACTGAGTAGATAAATTTGGCAGATTTTTGATATTTTCGTGTTCCACTGTAATGTCCCTTTCGAGCAACTCCATTAATAATCTATTATATGGTACCATTAAGTACAATTTTATAATAATAATAATGCCGTAAATGTAAAGTAAATAAATTTATAATCTTATAATTTACGTGAGATGCTCCCTCAAATTTGAGTTGAGATTTTGAATAGTGTTTTTCTATAAATCGATTGTCCAAAAATAAAACGAGTTGGCACGAACTTATATATTTAGCGCATTCGCCAAACCGCACATTTATAATAGGTTTGGAAGGGTATTGAAAGCTTTGTGACTCCAAAACGATGATGAGGCCAGATGCGCGGGCAAGGCTGAAAAACCTTCTTTCCAGAATATCAGCATATAGTCACTTGAATTCGAGTGAAGCATGACAACATACAGGGAACGTTAATCGACGGAGATCAACTCCCAAAAATTGAAAAGCTACCTATAAAAATGTACCACTTTTGGTTCTGACTCAGTTATCGACCAGTGAGATAAATGCTTAGAAGTTAATATATTTGAAATGACTATATACAGCCGTCATTAATTAATGTGGTTGAAAATTCCACATGGAGGTGATTTTATTGCAAATTAACAAACAATCATGAAACATTGAAAACATTTACTGACACATTATAATTTCTGTGGTGCAATCGGTCAAAACTATTTTAAAAAAGGGCCACAGAACAATATAACGGGAAATTTGACTAAACACATCGAAAATTTCTATATGAGAGATAGTTGCAATACAACGATCAATAAAAACATCAGCAAGTCAATCAGTTGTTTGCACGTCGGAAACAAATATAGCCGACAATGTAGATCACCTTATTACAGTATTACAACCCCTAAACGATCAGGCAAATTTGTGAACAAAAATCCCGATAACGCTCAATGATTCTACACAAGAAATTTATGCCTGTTATCTTGATATATCCCAAACATAAAATGGTGTTAACCTTAACCTGCTGCTGTAGTCAAATGTGGAAGAACGAACCTTAACTGCTAACTCCAGAGGAGTCAGATTGACATATATTCTACACTCCGCTTGCGTCCTTTTCCACAGCTCATAATTGCTGAGATAAACTGTTGTTATCTAGATATCTCAGAGAGCAGCAAAAGATTGAATGCCATCATATCACCGAAATTTTGTTGAATTGGCTTAGTGACTACTTAACAAAGCGCAGTAATCTGATCCGATTCTTCTTTCTGATCTATGTGAATGAAATACCGGAACTTGTTCGATATAACATTTTGCGATCTGCGGAGAACGTAAAGATATGGAGTTATATCTGTAGCAAATAACACTGTCTTCTATTACAAAATGATGTTGATACACTTAACAGCGGGTTGCCAAAGAGTAAACTGCCATTTAACTTCATCAAATATAGGTTTATGAACGGAGCAAATCGAGTAGATTTCATATATCGTTTAGCTTATCATGCCCCTGTAATTTGTAGATGTCAGGATAGGGGCCAATTTATAAAACTTACTTCGAGCTATCGCTGCCTTTAGAAAAACAACATGTGCCCCCGACATACTCAAAAGGTATTTGGGACATTTTCGCCCAAAGAATGTTCAAGGATCATGAATATATTCTTGAGACCATTCATTGAATACGGTGTATTCATGACTTGAGATAGATTTAGATCTTATGCAGCGAATCTATCACCGCTTAACAAAAATAGTTATCAGCTCAAATTAATTTGTTGAACATTCCCTTTCGGCGAACCAAAGGAGACCTATTCCTAATTTACGAAACATTACCCAATCCAAGCCATTGTATACAGAGCCCAGTCAAGCGAAATGGTACGAGGAATTATCTGACACAGGAATATATACTGGTTTGGTACCTACAATGACCGTGAGCAGTGCCGAAGATAATGGTCATTTCAAATCTGTCTATTTATTCCTTCTAAACACTTTGAAGCATTAGATCATAGTATACTTGCAATGTATATTCATAGTGTATACCAAAAAATCGATATCAACAAATAGTTATTCTACTTGTAATGTCCTCGTTTGTACAGGATTTCTAAATAAACTGGCAAATTGAGCTTAGAGCATCTTGCTTGATCTTCGGTTCAGAGTAACAGAACATTCAATGTCATCCAAATATATACAAAATGAATATCATTAAACAAACATATACAAAAAGAAAAAACTTGCTATATATACAGGCAGCACTGTAACCGATATCTAAAGATTTGTGGTTATCAAATGTGCCTAATGTATCAGTTCTTGACAATTCGTTTTATTAGGGTCAATCGCTTTATGGAACAGCACTTACTTCGTAATGATGTACTTTCCGAGCCCCGGAAGGTTGTAAGTGTGGTACGTTACGGGAAGTTTACTTAGCCCATTAAAAATTCATATCATACAGAATATATCGTTGGATCGATAATCTCTTCAAGCCTGATAACTAAATTTTGATGCGTATAAACTGGAGAGAATAAAAGATAATTATAAATTTAGATAGATAATTCAATTGCGTGAAAAATAGAACGGTCAAAATTCTAGCAAACGTAACTAAAATCAACGTCAAAAACGGACTCCTACATTCTGAATTCCGAGTTCTAAGTAGTCATGAAATACATGAACACCATTTTAAAACAGCAGTTAGAACAATTCTCGCTTTCTATACAAATACTAAACAATGTTGAACAAGTTTAGATGAGCAATAATTTACAATACGATTCATGAAACACATTTGAATTTGGCGTTCCGATTTATTATTTTTGCATTAGTATTATTTTTGTTTCTACCGAAATTAATAGTATTAACAGACGTTTGAATGATTCGGCGATAGTAGCGTTTCGTGAATGTACTCATCATTGTTATTCTTACGACCACGTAATTATGGATTATTTCCTCACATGTTCATCGAAAAGATTAGCAGCAACTCTGACAAAATTGCACCACAATTTATCGTTGGAAATCTTCGGACTAGGGGGTCAGGTGTTGGTTTACTACATCGCATAGGCGACAGAATCCGTAGAAGAGGGACTATAAAGAAAAAAATGCATGCTGGTTTGAACGATCTCAATAAACGTGCAGAAAAAATGATTAAAGCTTCAGAAGAATTTGGTGTAACGGAGTGATTGGGCAAGTTCGAAAATGGATGCTAGATTTAGACTCATGTGGTATACCTGGATGTTATTAGTTAGAATTTATTTCCTGCTATTGAATCACTTTTTCGGTCCTCCTTTGGTTGATTGTATTATATATGCGGATCTCTGATAACGAATTGATTGTTACGTTGAAGCAATTGTATCTGTCACAAATAGCGGTGAATTTGTTTTTCAAATTGTTCTATGTTTGACACTGCTGAATAATTGACTATATTTATTCTCCTTTGGTAATACTTAGGATAATAAATTTCGATGTTATGTGAAGGTGAAGCAAATCTCCAAGTTCCTTTACTGCTATCTACAAAACTCGCATGGCCTCCAAATGTTCGTTCATTGTTCGCTGAATGATGAAATCGGCCAGTTTTCCACTTTTGTCGGTAATACTCCAAGCTTGGCAGATTAGCTACCCATCACGGTACGAAGAATATCAATATTGTCGGTTCCAATGAAATCAATGTAACATGGACCATATAGGAACGACAATCATTGTCACTTTCCTCGGCCATAATATGATAAATGTGAATGCTAGTTATGAAATTATCAATGCATCAAAAAACATCGTAGTTCCGGCTCAAATGGAGACGGACTTGCAATTCACACCGAAACCTAATTGTCAATGTAAGCCGGCGAGACTTTTAAGAAGCACACATATTTTACCATAGTAAGAAGCTGGACCAATAACTTTGGTTTACACCTCGTGATTACTCACTAAATGTAATAGTAAGTGCATGTGTACAAAAGCGAACAACAACATAATAATTGATTTGTACGACAATTGTAATAAAATGGCGCCAGACATATTTGCAATAACAGAAACGTGTTTCAATGCCTCATTGTCTGATAATGAACTCTCTTTGACCAGTATGTCTCTATTTCGGCGTGATCGTTCTGGTGATCGCGAATGAGCAGCACTTTACTCGAAACAATCGTTTATCTGTAGATCTATGTACGTGCAAACACTTGATATCACTTTGGTGCACTTTGACGCTTACATCAGTAGACCAATACATTTTTGGATTAATTTGTCGTTCTCCAAAAGCAACTTTCCACCTTAACAATACACTGATTAATATTTTGCGCTGTGTAGCAACGCGGTACAATGCCCAAATTTTAATAATAGAAGATTTTAACTTTCTTTTGCTCTATAGCTAGAATGAACATTCATCAGAGAAACTTGAAAATGAACTTCGAGCCTTTTCGGACTATGCACTCCTTTATAACCACGTTTTTGGATTAAGAATAGATATATCATTTATAAACCGCCAATCGGACGAAGCGATCACGTTGTCCTAGAAATAGAGTACGTTTGTAGTGCTACACGCAATAGTGACGCTACGGAACGCGTTAAAAGGATGAACTACCATGCTCTGTGTGCCGAGTTACAAAGCACTAGTTTCGCAAAACTCATTACTCCGATCACAATAGTCATAAGCGTTATTTCTTCGAGCACCTGAAATCTATAATGAAGAAACTTTCAATATTTGTTTTGAAGAAAACGTCTTCACTTCATCAATGTTTTCTTCGAAGCGAGACACAAAGTGGATAAAACAGAGGGCAGTAACATGGGAGTTTCCCAAGGATACCAATGACACTGATAGTTTGACACAATTTATTCGACCCTGGAACAAAGTTATCCGCCTAAACAAAATGAAGAAAAAGGGTTCCAATGGCAACTGATTTCTAAGATGCAACAGAATCAGTAGCTCTTGTATAGACTTGTAAACGATGGAACGAATATTAAACCAGGATTTTTTTCACTAAAAAAAACATCCGTCTTCACAGAATCCACAAACCAGACCGCTGACCAGTTAGCAGAATTTTATGTCGGAGTTTTTGCGCCGAAATCCACAGATGCTGATTAGGAACTAATCGTTTGACTTGACCGACCTACCTTGAGTGAAGTTTAGATCACTTTGCTTGTGGTAGCGCAGCTCGTACAAAAATTAAACGTTAAGAAATCTCCAGGACCATACAAGATAACTCCAAAGCTGCTTAAAACGGGTCATGCACTGCTATTTACAACTATATTTTGCATCCTCAATAATTTGCTCCGAGCTGCCGTACTGCCACAAGACTGGAAACTGGGACAAATAATACCCATTTACAAAGGTTTTTGCCGTTAGCAAGTTAAACATTACAGGCAGGTGACCTTGCTGTCTTCGGGATCAAAAGTTTTTGAGCGGATAATTACCGCAGAAATCGTGCGACATCTGGAAACGAATCAACTTTTGGCAGTTTCCCAACATGAAATTCGCTGAAATTGCTTTTGTCTAACAAATTTACTGACAAGCTTAGACGATTGGACGAGAATTGTAGATGCGGAAGGCTGAATTAATGTGTGCTTCCTGGACACATCTGAAGCGTTCGACAGAGTTGATCACAATTTAATGTTGAAGAACCTGAGGAAACACGGTTTTGTTGGAGGACTATTAGAACTAATAAAACATTATCTCAGCAACAGACACATACGAGTTCGCGTGGACGGCTTATTATGGAAGAACATCGAGGTCACTAGCAGAGTTCCACAAGACTCCGTTCTTGGTCCAAAACTTTTTGTATTCTATATGAACGAATTAACAATATCAAATGATAGTAAGATGTTTTTGTTTGCTGACAATATAAAACTATGGAGGCGAATCAGAATTGATGATGATTGTATCTTGCTGCAAAACGATTTGAGGGATTTGTCTAACTGGTCATCCGAAAATATACTGACATTTAATGTGTCAAAGTCGAAGAGGATTCAGATCGGTCGTGACCTTAACTTTTTCTATCCATACAAGCTTGACGGCATAAACCTGGAGTACATCGAAGACGTGAAGGACCTAGGCGTCTCGATTTGCGGCAGTTTAAATAATGGTCCACAATGCGAAACCGTTTACTTAATTGCGTCTTGGCTGCCCGACATATTACGGCATATATTTGGACGTTTTTTCCGGGCTGTTTTCCTCTCATGATGGATACATATATACAGCTGGTTCTAGTTTATGCCGCACAGAATTGGACATCAATGCTCTTAAATGACATGTCACTTCTGTATCGCATATATCGGAGACCTTTTAAGCTTGTCATTGGAAAATCAGGCGACTGGAGATGAGGCCATTTTCAGAAAAAAGAATGCGAGGTGATCTCATGCTCAAATACAAAATAGTCACTACTCTGTAATAGAGGAGAATATACGTATCTCAGAATGGAGATTTTGTTCGGATGGTGTTCACCGAGCTTGTGTAGTTGTTGGTGAACGTTTCGTCAACAGGCTAGATGACAACATCAGCAGAACTTCTTTCGAAGTAATTTAAAATTAAGATTCATTGGTCCATAGCTTGTAGCCAATTGAAGGTGTTTGTTAATCGATGCTGTTGTTGAGTGTAATGCTTCGATAAATTCTCGCGCTCGTCGGTTGTTTACTTTTGCCAAAATCCTCGGGCAACACATTGCAGCACGCCGCAACTGATAAGAAAAGAAGAAGAATACTTGTGCAAAGTGTTCCAGAGGAATGGATATCCAAGAAGCTGCGTACTACGCAACAAGTTCAACCGTAACCAGCAAAGAAACGATGATGAAAACAGAGTCAGACGCGCTCTTCCGTATGCGCAGAACATATAAGAAATCGCAGCTTGGGTACTTCGGCAATTTGGAATAGAGGTCGCGCACACACCCGTGTCAGTATTACGCAACCACCTCAACAATATGAAAGACAAAGTTGCGAGAGAAGAACAATCGAATATTGTCTACAAGATTACGTGCAGAGATTGCGAGAAGAAATACTTCGGACAAACCGCCTACAAGCTAAGCACAAGATTAAACGATCACCGGTTAGCTGTACGAAGGCACGACCCAAGCTCACTGATTTCAATACATGTTGATCAATTCGGACACAAATTCCATTGGGACAACGCGAGGATTTTGGCCAAAGAAAACAACCGACGAGCGCGAGAATTCATCAAAGCGTGGCACTCAACAACAAAATCGATTAACCAGCACCTTCAATTGGCTACAACCAATGGACCAATGAAAACGCGATGGAAAAGATTGCAACACATAAATTCCACCAACTAACGGGCGTGATGGCGAACGGACAGACGGACCTGATGAAAACCAATGAATGCCAATTTCAAGTCACTTCGAATGAAGTTCTCCTGATGATGTCATCTAGGCTGATGACGAAACGTCCGCCAACAACTACACAAGCTCGCGAACATCATCTGAACAACAGTCACTATTGTGTCCGACACACTGGATATATTATTTCAACTTTGAATTCCCAGCAACAGCCGTGGCCATGGTTGCAAGATGGAAAAACTAAATTTCAAACGGAACTGCCACGTATATTTATTCGGTACGTGTGTGCTTTGCATGAAAATCCCTACGTTCCGATTTGGTAAGCTCACAAAGTTTCTGTTCATTCAAATCAATACTTGACGAAAATATAAGAGGTAATCCGAATTTTGCACAAAACTATTAATAAACTATCATCGTCTCTTTGATTTCGATTAAATTTATACTTGCTCATATATACATTTTCATCTATAGTTACACTGTGCGATTATTTGAAGTAAATTGCTTTTTGAACCATAAATCCTGAATTTTGAATCTCGAAACTCATGTTACATACATTTGCGTACAATAATTAGACACTGAATATTCGTTTTTCCGAAACTAATCCTGTTTGGCCAAGTCGAGGCACTGGAGAAAGCTGCACGTTTTCTGGCGTGCTACTTAGAGCAGGTGCATCATTTGCGGCTGTATCTTGCGTTGAGATAACATACCGCTGCTTGACAATTGAGATTGCGTCCATAGAAGAGAAGGAACTACAGGAGTCACCTGTCCGGGTGATATCGTCCATTGCGCTAAGACAATTAACGTCATCTGGGCGGAGATCAATACTAGTGGCAAATTGCTGTTCACAATGCCCGTCTGTGACTGAGTAGCGTTTTGCTCTGCATCCGGGTTAGGAAGAACCGATGTTTTCATTGCTCAATTTTTCTCCTATTGAAATAACAATATACTGCCTAATCTGGAACGGAGGGTTGTCAAGCTTTGTGTGAAGTTCGGTCCAGCGTTGCGTTGGCGATATACTTAGCCCTAGAAGGGAATTGCATCCCGATCCGCCTGGTAATTGAATTCAAACAGGATTGATCCTGGACAGTTATTCATCCTCCATCATCCTACACGGTTTATTAGCATTGTGTGAGTAGAAGGCTCCATACCCATAATTCAAAGGAGATCTTTTATACGCCTGCAATGAAGATATCTGCGAGAATAAGATTCCTCAATAAATGGTTCTGCTTGGTTAGAAACTGGTACATTTCTAGTTCTAGATTTCGGAGCAGATGAATTGCTGTGCAGTGTTTCGATTCGCCGATGCGAATCATTCAATTCCTGAATAATTTGTTCCAGCACGGGTGAACCGACATAAATTGCACGTTGCCGTTTTCGTGTACTGTCCTTACTGGTCTTACTACGCTTCTTAGAGGTTTCAGCTACATTTGTTACCTTGTTAGTGGTAGCTTCCATCTAGGAGGTGTTACCTGGCTAACCGGTTCGACTTTTCCTTTTGCTGCAGTTAATCTGGATTCTTTAGTTGCAGGTTTTTTAAAGTTCTCCTTACATTGACCTTCTTGGGAGGATGGTGTAACTGGTTAACTATGTCAACTCATGTATTGACTTCAGTTGTCTCCGGGTTCATATTTTTACGCAAAACCGATGAATAATTTTGAGTGGGTACGGCGTTCGAAGAGTTAGGCAAACGTTCACTATTTTGAGGTTTTCACGATAAAATGGAGCATCTTAACGGGCAGCCTTATGGCAAAAGGTGCAATGCCACTGCAACCAGCGGTAATTTGCATAAATCGCATAGCGAGATTTATGTTTGCCAGAGCAGCTAAAGTGAGCCCAACGCTGGCAATCGGTGCACCCAATGCCTCTGACCAGCTTTTAACAGCAATTGCCGTTGTGTCAAACATTAATTGTACTCACCTCACAATTAGAGTGATTTAATCACAAGCGTAATTTATCAGCACTAAATAAAATGAACGATTTGCGTTTTCAAAATATCGTAAAATAGTTTGTCTATTTTACAGTAATTTCACAGAATGGCGAATATTTGTAATGATTTTTTGAAAGAGCGTAAGATATACAACCAATTCATGCGTACCACGCAATTTTGCTGTGAGTCATGGGTTTGTTTCTATTTCCAAATATAATTAATCTCCCTCTGAAGTTTCTATAAGTTCGCCACTTATTTCGTGAACACTAAAGGCTTGAGCAACTTACATTGGTAAATATAGTATTCTAGTTGAAATGATGCAAGCGCTTTTGTTTATGGATATCATAAAATGTAGTTGTTCGTCATAAGCATCTTAAGTGGCCACGAATGCCTTAATTTATGAAAAAAACGTAGAGAACAATAAACCGCATGTTTGAGTTTGTGAGTAATTACCCGTCGAAATTTTGTTTGAAACTTATATCACAGCGGTTCATATTGAGAGCATTCGGCTAATGTCTCGCTCTTATTTGAGATCATCAACAGTGCAAAACGTCTGCTTCGCTTGGAATTCGAAGCCCCGCACGTCATTATTTCAGTCCAAAGTCTTATCATCTGGGCCAATTTTAACCTTTTTAGAAATCCATATTTATATGCATTTTAATCGAAAAAACACCACGCATATACTAATTCTTATATAAGATGTTTAAACGCATATAAATGTGTTTGTGGACAGGCAATTGAGCAGGTTGCTTTTAACGCCCATATCATGTTGACATACACGAGCTGACATACACGAGCATATATAGTATATATATATATATATATATCTCTATAGATATATATATATATATATATATATATTATATATATATATATAAATTTTGTTGATATATTTTCAATAACTGATTCTAATGTGCATCGAAATGCTATTACTAATTGATATGCGGCAATTTGGCGCAAACATCTTTTAATTGCACTAGTAAATATTTATTAATTTAGCATTCTTTTATGTCAGAATTTCAATTGCTATTTCGGCACGTTGGAAACTATATATTTACAGGTTTTTCTGATATATTCACAAATCAGAGGATGCAAAAATGTCGCGCAATTTGTGGAGAATATTGTTCTAATGTTAGTGATAATATTTCGCAAGTTGCTCACAACGATGCAATATGGAAATAATAGACTGGGTTTTTGTCTTAGTTTATTCCGTCCCCGGAGCATATGCTCTTTGTAATTAAAAAACAAAAATCCAAACATTTCGATTGCAAACTTGAGCTTTACGATCAAGGCTGCGGTCTGCCGTCGAAAAAAACCACGTGTGAGCATTTATGCTAATTTTTCCAGAATGGCAAATTTCTCATTTTGTTGTATAGAACAGCAAGATTATTGAAATTATTGAAAATTATATTCGGTGTTTCTATGGTATCCACGATCGTTTTGATATTGGTTTTAAAAAGCATTTCTATCTGGCTTCACAATCAGTAAAAAACATCAAGTTATGTCACAATGGTAAGCTGTACACGAGTGTGATTGAGGCTTTTATCGTGAACATTTCCTATGTAAACATTCCACTCAGATCTCATGGACTCATGGCATTGATTATGGTAAGCATACTGAAATTTCTTTCAAATCACAAACATATTATTCTCGCCCCCATGCAGCTTCGACGCATTCAAGATCATTAGTCAAAATGAGAACTTAATGAAGCCAAACTTGAAACTTTCAATTCAAATTAAAAACACGAAAAACTGGAGAAAGTGTTACAAGAACTTCTTCTCTTTTGACATCAACCGTATGTTTACCCGTCGTGTGATGTTTTGTTCTTGCAATGCACTCAACAGCACAAGTGGTGCATTCCAAAAAGGATTTGATATCCGCGGGTATTCCCCTATATTGATGCGAATGTCCATGTGTACTAAAGTTGTGATTCCGTATTCCTTAACACCGGCACATTCGAGCGTATCTCCTTGCATGGCAAGCATACGTTGCATCTAAAAATTGCAAAGAATGTAGTACTAAACATTGAGCTAGAAATAGACCAGCTTCGCAATATGAAACTTCACAAACCTCTTTACAAATTTCGGTTGTGGTCCTCAAATCCTGAGTCAATTCAGTTTCGAAAGTAGCATGCAAATCTGTGAATTGATGAATGGCGAAACACTGAAATGATTTCAATGTTTTACAGTTTAGCTTCAAAAATTTAATATAGGTTGATATCACAGACCATACCGCGTTCGATAATAAATTTGATGTTTAAGGAGTTAATGCTTTAATATTTCCGCTATTTTGTAGACTAAACAGGCTAATCCAGTTCAAGTAGAAAACGTGAATTTGCCCCTTACCAAGTACAACGGTTGAGCCTCAGCTAAATCAGCATCAAGCCATTTTGCGATACTACTCCTTACCATTTAGATTATAAAACGCATGTAAGCCTGAATATGAGGCTCGTAACGCAAAACGTGTTAAGGTTTATTGCGTAGATCGTGTCCTAACCAAAGTGAATGTTATTGGTTATTCAGTTTTAAAATATTGTAGTGTTGACTCATAAAAGCAACACCTGGATTCAAATATGCGGAATAGATATTCTTATACAACTTGAAATATCTTATGCAAACATGGAATTTCATAAAGTTTTATCCGCACAGCTTTTTTTAATTTCTCACAGTCACTCTCTTATATCATAGCGGGTTAAGTCTAACTACAGTAGATCGTTTCCTTTTAACTAGGTACTCAATCGAGTCTATTTAAGGGGCGATTTCTTTTAAGAAACGCTAGTCTCGTCCTATGACTCCTGTATTTCGGAGAAATTCTAAATAGTAAATACCTTTGTTTTTCATTACCGCTTCAATGAAGGTTATGGTGCCTGCATAAAGAATGATGTTAGTTTTACCTGGTAACCAATAGCGTTGTTATAATTCACGTCAACAAAAGTTCAACAAGGGGTACACTCTATCCCGTTTGTGGACAACGTAATCTGAGATCTCAATATTAAAAGAACTTTGGCGCTATGACTTAAAATATCATGGGATATAACATTCGAAGTTCATTATAGATGCGCGCTTGAAACAATATATCTTATGATATGTAGAACTATACCCTTAGTCACACTATAAGAACAATCATAAAAAAAGTTCGACGACGACAATCCGGAACTCTGAAAATTTCGGCTTGTGGATTGATTCAATTCGAACAGTTTGCTCCACAAGTTTAGCGTAAAAACCAAACTAGTTTGACATTTTTCCACAGTTGCAATCGCATGCAAACGCTGATCGTGCTGCCCTAACATGATGCATGCAAACAGCACAAATCTGGTCGTGGTGTAGTGTATGTGATGGTGAGGCATGCAAATCAGCTTTTCGTGTATGATTATATAATATGAACAATCAAAGGGATCGTTAATATAAGATTTATCATTTATCTTGGTAATCAACCTTTTGTAAAAAATTGGACTTACTGACTTTGTTCGTTGCAATGTCATTGTGAACATAATCTGTAGGAAATTTATACATAATAACGAATGCAGATCACTAGAATATACAAAAAAGCTCTTGCATTAAAATCACTCAAATTACTTGCGTTTTCAAAGTAAAGGATACTTGAAATTTTCATCAAAGTTTGAACAATCCGATGATATGAATAATCCTCATTTTCATACATCTTCATCAAAAACCACAGGTTATTGAGACATGAACATAGAGAAGTCAAACATACAAATGTGCTAGAGAAATTGGATGACACCATTAAAAAATACATATCAATTAATTAGCATTACAAGATGAACATGAAGTAATATTCATGTCACCTGTCGATTATCTCAGTCAGCGTTGGTTCAAAATATGTACGTTTCTCTAAATTACAACACGATTATTATTCACCCTTCCAATTCATGTGAAAATCATACCACAAGACAAATTACTACTTGATTCGCCATATATAGACTTTGACTATAGGAATCAATCGAAAGCACTTGAAGCACGTTTTACATGACGTAGCAATCTGCTTTAAGAATAACGATGTTTAGCACAGTGTACCCAACGATGTGTGTTATTCGGTTTCGTCAAATGAAATGATTAACACCTCGAAATTAACTATAATAAATTACGTTTTATGTTCAATTAAGCCGATTGAGATCTAGATCTCATATGTTGCCTTGACAAGAAATTAAATTCCATTTGCAAGCATTTGATCACAAAAGGTTTTCCGACGTCTGAAGTCCAAGGTCAGATAGAGAATGTGTTAATGAAATCGCTCCTTTCTAGCTTGTTACCATATATTTAATGATAATAACAACCTGGTTAAACGGAGTATTACATTGGAACAAAGTTACACAATTGTTCTTCCGTGTTGCGAGACAGTTGAGAAAAAATCTTTAAGGCGCTGTTTCTGATTTGACGTAAAATTGCACATTCGAATACTTGGCCGATGTAGTCATTTTTTGCACACACCACATGCTTAACACATGTCCAGACTGTGCGATCAGTAGTTTTCAAAATAGAATCCTAAATGGTCTCATTTTGTTCGAATGGTGCAGCGATAATGTATGCGATTAGTAGCCAATTTAACGGAGCCCAATTGTAATGTCATTCATTGTTCGGATGTTATCCTGTCATGAACAAGGCAAATTAGAGAAAGGTCAGGCAATGTTGACGGTTTGCCATACTAAAGAACAGATGAAAAAATATCAGTTTATCCAACACAGTCTACTATAAAACAAGATTACCAATATTTTTAAGCAAATTCAGAATTTAAAAAAACGGCCATATGTTTCAGTTGTAAATTTTGAAAATCAATAAATAGTTTTTCAGAAAGATGTTGAAACTTTTATTTTTTATCCATTTGCTTTGTTCAAATTCCCTAGAAGTTTATATTTTATGAAGTGTGTATACAGCCCTCACGTAGAGCCGGTAATATTCATTTGAGTCTATCCTAAACAGTGACGAATGTTTAAGCAAACTCGGTGTGTCAGGTTTCATATACATATGGTTCCTACAAATGAACCACGGTGTTCAATAACGAAATCACTAGGTCCTTTTTGGTAAGAGCTAAAATCTCTTAGATACAACCAATGTACAATGTTGCTCACATCCGCTCGCTTGAATGGCCGTATGGTGTTGTAATATATTTTCTTTCGGAATATCATATAAACTTCATTTTGAGATAGGCTAAGATGCAATTCTTTAATATAAACAAAATATACAGCGTACAAAACTTTATAGTACTTTCGTTTCGGATATGTTTGTTTCTCAGTAGGCATTTTCGATTAATGTTAGTATGTTTTTACAAAATTGTTATGTCAATCAGACAAACGATTATTCAAAATATCAATGCTAAAATAGGAACTCACAATAATGTGAATTTTCCGGCGCAAACCAGACAGATACATCTTTATTGGTTAGAAAGGACAAATCTTTTCGAAATTTCAGGAGACCAAGTTCGCTCATGTATTGTTGCCGATTATCTTGCGGTGGAAATTGTAATTGGAACATCACGACATTTGGCGAATTGTTTTGTTTGAACCATTTGAGAACCGAGCAATGATCCGCGGTTAGATCATGAAATTCTTCTGCTTCATTTAGTTTCCCAATCAGCTGATAATGTATAAAAAACGTTAAATTTAGTGTTCAAGATTCAAGATTCAAGATTAATGATTTTCGGTTAAAAACGTAAATTGCTCTACACTATTATAGGATATACGTATAAAAAATTAAGAACATCGTAACTGGTATGATCATATCCGTGTTCTCCATAAGTAGAGAAAAAGTAATCCTCAATGGCGACACAAACTGAAAGATGAGAATATTTGGATGGACGGTAGTTCCGTGTGTAAAACAAAAATATATAGATCAATAGGTAGGGGCCAATGCAGTAGTTCTCAGCATACGGATTCGTAACCTGTGTGCTAGTTCGCTGAGGTAACAATATCTGTCAGCAAGCTTTTCCACAAAAAGCATACACGAACAGCAAAGAGCTGACGACGACATTTGGAACGTGACTTTGGGAATTAAAGGGTCACAGGGTGGCTGCGTGTGAGGATAACGAAACCGAACATAAAGATGTGTTTGAAAGGGTGGAATTTCTCGTAGATGTTTCGATATTTCAGAGTGAGATCGTGTAGGATACGTCTGCACTTGAAGGTGCGCGATCGATGTCTGGTCAGTCGCTGCTCAAAAATTGAATTATTCAATATGGTAACCATTTTGGTTGCGTCGTGATGAATTAGTTCGACGAGTGAGATGATTTTTTCATCAATGACGTTCAAGGTTGTACAACGTAGTCAACGTCAGGATGTATGTAAGAGTTCAATATTATCGCGAGTAAATGTAGTTGGAAATGTCCGAAAATGTGTTTCAGTAAACCGAAGAAGCTGCACGCACTCTTGTCGACGGCTTCGCACTGAAGGCTGTTCTTTAAAATGAGAGACACCTAGATTCCGATAAGTTTTTTCGATGAATTCCATTGAATCGGTTAGCTACTGAGTGTATAAGTAAACAAAAAAGGTTTTCTGACTCGCAAAATTTGCAATTTTTCAAATCAAATGGCAGTTTCTTTGAGATTGACCACTGGTGCAGCTTAATCAAACCTCCTTGTGAACTTGACATTCGTCGATAGATTTGACCTTCGTCCAGATTTTTACATCGCTTGAGAATAAAACAAGCTTACTTGCGAGTATGTTAGGTAGATCGTTTAGAAATATGAAACACAGTATCCGACCAAGAACCGAACCCTGAGGGACTCTGCTCGTGTCTTCATTTGTTCGGGAAGTTTCACCACCTTTTCTGACTTTCACTTTGCGTTCAGACAATAACTTGTAAACCATGTAAGTACGTTTCCGATGACACTAACATTATGCAGCTTCTAAAGCAGTTAAGAGTGAGTTACTCTGTCGAATGCTTCATATATATATATATATATATATATAAGTAAACGGCACGGACCCAATTCAATTGGTCTAGTGCTTGCGTTCAGTTATTTAGAGTCTTGAGAAAGTTAGGCAGGCGATAATATGTTTCCCTTATTCCGTGTTGTGTGAACGTTAATAGCGGATGATTATCAAAATGTTCAAAAAGTCGTTCACACACAAAGCGTTTCAAAATTTTAGAAACGCTGTAAGGAGCTTCACGGGGCGGTAATTTGCCGGATCAGAACGACTGCCCCCTTTGAAGATTTGTGTGATAACCGCTATTTTTCATTAAGTTGGTACGGTTTCCCTATATAATGAGTGCCTAAATAGACCACATAGTGGGCCACAAAGCTCCAGCTCGCGTGACTGAAGAACACCAGGTGTTTTTTCATCCTATCCGGGTAATTCTTTTGCACAACCACAGGATTTACCTCGATGTTACCTGAGCATTTAACCTCTAGTGGGCGCGCAAAAAGGCGCCAGAATTGACACGTTCTTTGGGTAAAATACTTGCGCATAAAATGAAATTAGGCATCAGCTGTATCCTTGGCATCATCAGTCTGCCTGTTCTCTGTCTGGATAGGAGATGCACCTGGTTTAAACCTGGTCGCGGTGTTTACGATGTTCTACATGGTTTGGAGGTTAAAACCAGATCTAGAATGCGTGATTCAGTTAGCCCCCTTTTTGAGTGAATTAATGGACATAGTTGTACAGGGGATTGAAAGTGATTATCCTACGGAATTTGTACTCAAGGAAATCCCGAGTGTGCACACTTTTAGTGTAGGGATGTAGGAGTTTAAAATCACCTATTATTAACAATGGGCATCCTCTGAGGTTTTCAGCGTGGCGCATCATTTTTAACAACGTTTTATAGTGAGCATCGAAATAGGTGATGGAGCGGTATATCACACCAAATATGCAGTTCTCTCCAGGTTTTACGCGGAAACTACCTCGCATGGTGTCCTAAAGCTCGAACCTTGCGTCAGGTACAGCTGTGAATTAAAGACGTTCCTTATAATACGGAGCAACTCCACCACCTTATCTTGAACGGTTTCATCAATGTAGGATCATGTTGTGGAGCGCTATCTCGCAATCGTTCACCCGATCGTAAAACAATGTTTCGGTTACAGAAATGATGTTAGCAGAAAACTGAGCGTTAAATTGGGATAATTGGGCTATTTTGTTCCGCAAGCACGCTGCATTCGTCTATAGGCATTTAACAGTGGTTTGCGTGTGTAGCAAAATTACGCGCATCATGTTTGTATGTCTGACACCCTGGGAGCCGGACGAATGCAGTTTTGAAAAACAACTTCGAAGTTTAGTCTGTCCGTGTCTTCGTACGGCGTTGCTGCAGGTTGTGTTTCGGAGGCGGCCTCCGGTATGCTGAGTCTGAGGTCATTAAAGATATGTTTTCTGTGTATTGTCCAATTTTGTCTGACAATAACTGTTAAGGCAGAAGTTAGGAAAGGGTGTTTTAAGGGAAGTGGTTAACCACGTATGTAGTTTTCAGATTTTCGTAACCTGAAGGTAATCGCGACAACACTTTCGCGTGCTCCAATCGATTTTGCAACGTATAACCAATGTATTTAGATTGTTGTTGTTGTTTCGTTGATTCTGTTGTACTGGTAGCTTCTGAAAGAAGAATAAGATTGCACTCACTGATTTTCTTACGGACGTCTCCATCTCCTTTTGATTCTTATCAAGGTATTTCGGCGTAGATTTTCTTATTGCACGCAGTTGTGTCACGTACCATGTAAGAATTTAGAAAAACAATCTGCATATTCCTTTCACTGATTAGTGTTAATTTTAGTAGCCGCGGTATGCCGAAATGTGATGAGCTATGGTGGCGAAACAAACGTGAGCAGCTGAAGATTTGTTCCGTTTCTAACCACATCAACGTTAAAAGTGTGAACCCTTGTTCTAGGTCGTATCGTTGTCTATTCGTTTGAATTGTATGGCTATACTCTTGTGTTTTGGTACAGAGTACAGAGAGATATCCGGCGATTTTCACGGCGGCAACATCAGGTGCTAAAACCGATTGAATGAACGGAACTGGTCGGTGCTGCGTGCAAATATGGACCGATCTTCATAGGTTGCACAGGTGAATAAAAATTGCACGATGAGCTCATGGAAAAGACGTATGATTAGGTTGGTATGCCTAATCTGCTCAATCACTAGAGCCCATACTTATGTACTATGATTTTAAACCCATGGCCATGAAAAAAAGCTTATTTTAATCATTTTCACCACACACTACAACATGTGTCAAGTTTTTGTATTTATCCGTTTTGGGCAATAGGATAAGAATGCGTTAGCGCTCGAAACAGTGGAAGCTTGGCTAAAATTTGAGCTTTTATGTTTCATATATTTGGTTTTACATCAAATAAGTCCACACGTATGCGGATTTGGTCCAAACATATGATTATGAAAATTGATTATTTTCATGCATTTTTATTACACAACTACGACTTATCAATTGGTGACAGTATGATCAGGATACGCGTGCACCAAATCAGTCCAATGAATGCATGACTAGTCCGTCTGTTCAAAAATATGGATCATAATACTATCACTGTCATGTGTGAATGCAACCAATGATAAAGCTTCATTTCTTTTTGAACACATAAAATGATTCACGCTAATACCGACTCCCCAATGTACGTTTTACAACATGTGTATTTTAGTTACCCAAAAAACGTGATTAATGCAAAAAAGAAAACATTTTACTAAATTCCAATTTGGACTATTTAGCTATGTACCTTGCAGATATTTTCATAGGTTTCTTAAAAATTGCTTTTTTTTGATAATGGGAAAAATACCACATTTTTCAGCATTCTTAACCATATCCACTACACAGCAAAAAGTTAGCATACTCATAGCCGATCATACAGAAGGGAATCAATTAAATTTGTTTGCAATTCTAAACGCTAAGACAAAAATAACACAAATTGTTCAAATATGTGTTACTTAATTATTTGCGTTATCCGGTTAGTATGAGATTCCCACAAAATATATGATCCACTGAAAGGAATTTAAGTAATATTAACCGATTTAACTCCTGTCATTATTTTGAAACTATGAATTTTAGCTTTCAGCATAAACCTCACGATGCTTTGCCGATGTGTTCAAAATTTGGCATTAATGTAATTGGTTGACGGTGACAAGATTGGATTAGCGATCAAGAGGCGATAAGGCGGTCCACTGGTCTAATTTGGAATTCCTTAAAATGCTCTTGAAATAATTTGATTCTAAGTAAATCAATATTTTTTTGCAAAATAGAAGCACCGATAATTTAGGCAAAAATTTTATAATCGGCTTATTGTTCTTATGTTGATCCTCTTGTTTATTACATCTGCTTCACTGCCAGTAGATACGTCAATTTATTAATATTAATATAGATCAAATGCAATACTATAAACATGGAGATAAATCACATAATAAACCAGCATCTTATTCTCTATATCTGGGGTTAAGGAATAAATTTATTCCCAAGTCCCATTCGCTGCTTCCGAAAACAATTTTGAGAAATATTTTCGGAATGTAGTTATTCTGATCTCCAACCTAATCAGTAAAAATGTCTAAGGTAAGCTACGTATATAATGTTTGAGCAAATAAATAATAAAATTATTTAAATGATTATATTTTGGCTGATTTGTAAAGTTCATACGACATGGTTCGCTCATCATGTTTCTGCTACAATCAGATCGATCAACATTGACTAAAGTCGAAACGTACATAGATATATTTCAACATTCTATCAATTCTTCCAAATATTTTTCTACGTCTGTGTTCTAGTTAACATAGTTTGATAATAGATTTCAGATCGAATTCAACTGATAGAAAGCTCGCATCAATATTAAATATTCTTTAGACACATTTCGGGAGATTTTGAATGGTCACTCGATGTAATATCACACGGTAGTCGAAAATAAACAGTTGAATGTTTCTCACGGAAATTATCCGGTACACACCTAAATTACGTTTGTAAACTGTAAATTGTCTTTTCATGTATAGAATTAACTAGCATTGCATGAAATTTTTGCTTATTACAATCTCTGCTATATTGGCAGAAATCGATGATTAGCGCCATATTTTGAGAGGCGTGATTGTTGTGAGCATATGAGTGACATATTAACTCAATAAAATCAATTTTACAGGATAATATAAAAATTCATCAACAAGGAAATTCACTTACAAAAGCACAAGCGTCTTTCATTGCGTATATCGTTTCCAACATCAAATGAACCACTGTGAAACAAATATTCCTTTTAACGTATAGAATTATGTCCATTATGTTTTCATGAAAAACGGAAAATATTTTCGATTAGAAGACAGGCAAAAAACGTATACTAGCTTCCAATGAAAATCATGAAATAACAATATCGAAAGTAAACTTCTTTTGTAGTTTCACACTGAAATTCGCCTTCAAAGGTCAAGCAATTAATCAAAATTTTATTTTGAACCGAAGTCAACATTTAGGTGAATTAATATCATCAAAAAATAGTTAATCTTCTTGTTTTTATTGCAATCGGCAAAATCGACTCACAAACTTACACTAGTAGTTTATGCATACATAACTTCATTCTTCAAATGTCCATAGTGAATCCCTTACCAGCATCAAAATATTTATGCTGTTGTTCCGTGTTTTGTTTCATGTGAAAGTATAGGTTACGTAGCGCTGGTTTTTTTCTTCCGCGAGGGTGCGAAATAAATGTTGATGGATCAAAATGATTAGCATACAAGGAGAATAGGACGGAGAATAGGACGTACAACATGAAGAAGGGAATAACCTTTCTAGTGCAAATCAATTTTCAGAAATTATTTTGATTTCTCCACAAATGTTTGAAAACGTTACATGCATTAAAAAACGCAAGGTTGATCCATGCCCTAATGATTTCTAGTTAGCCAGAAATAGAAAGATATGCCAATGAAATCGGAAAATAAAATCAAGAACATTGAAAAAACAATTCTCAATATCGGTTATCAAATTGTCAGCTGCATTTTCCTGCTTATCGTGAATGGTGATGCACAAATGCGATTCTTGATTTTGAATTATGAACAACTTTTAAGCAATGATGTTCCTCTTCAGTGGTTGTAAACAATGACAAGTCATGTTTTTGATCATACTCTTTTATTCACGAAAGTGATGATCGGAATAGTGCTTAGCATTAAATCCTCAAAAAACAGTATCAAATTTGGAATAAACTTAATACCAATTTTGATCACAGGAAAATCGATTTCCAGAGGCCAGGAAAAAATTTTGAGGATGAATCAAGCTCCAATATTGTCGTAGAGTAATCCGCATCTCGAATCTACTATATATTTCACACCATGTGATTTATATATGGTATGTTCCGGCAAACATTATATATACAATTCTGGGAAAGATAACAGTTAGAAAACACAGAAAATAATTTGTCCATTCACATACAGGGTTTATACATTTATTTGGTTTTTATTTATGATTAAGATTCCAGTAAAATTCCATGTCCCGAGAATAAAAACTAAAGCAATGTTTTCCGCTGTTACTGTTTCTTAGCCATCATTACCAATTTGGTCATGATAACAATTTCTCATTATCTTGGATCCCTTCCAGTCAAGCACGTCCATTACTCCTGTGATAGTCCGGAGCGAGCCTTTTTATGCCACTATTTCAAGTTAGCGACTGACCACCATCAATGTTTTCCCCGTCCGCACCAGCTGACGCCTAGTGTGCTCCGCGTGGTAACCGTTCAGGTACATTAGCAGACCCTGTCCTAAAAAGCAGAGTCGACCTAAGTTAAAGCAACATTCTTCCTCAAATGCGGCGTCAGACGTCAGACGTAGTGTTGCAATGGTGCGTAAGTTATAGTTTGCAAAGAACGTTGGTTGATCATCTTCGGCCTCATACCCACCTCTGCGCAAAATCTTCAACCTTCAAATGAAATAAGCAATAAATATTGTCCTCAGTAAAATAGAGCTTGCTATTAAGAGTTAGGCTCAAATAACATATTTTAAAGATTCCCTTTAACCTCGAGAATGCCATCATGGCTTTTGCAATTCTGGACGTTATTCCTTTATCAATCGCATCCTCAACAACCGCTAAGCGTCCATAAATAGAAAACAAGATCACTTATTGCAAAATCTGTCACCGATTATGCTTCTTCCTGAGGATACTTTTTAAATGTCCTTTAGAGCCAAACTTTATAGCAACGTATTTCCGCGGGATTGCATTGCGAATTAATCAGACATGAAGCGGAACTATAAACTGAATCAAAAGCAGCTCAAAAATTCAAAAACCGCCGTATAGCTTTGCCGACGATGCACTCGTCAGTGTTCTAGCAATTGACTCAGAAGAAAATCGTATGGGCACCTATAAACCACAAACTGAAACCTGCTTGCTCTTCGAGAAAAGTGTTCTCAGTACCGATGTAAGTTTGCAATTAGAGATAGGTGGTGTACCTTACAAGAGGATCAATTGATTCTTCCTCTCTCCATTATAAACTGGTTGTAACATGGATTAACCCTAATAGTCGCGTCTAATCTCATACATACAAGCATTGGAGAAGAGATTGAGTAATTTGCTCTGAATTTCATGTTCGTCTTCATAAAATAGAACGACTGTCTCATTGAAGCGTATTTTCAACGGTCGCTTGAAAAATATGATTTCTATCCGCATTTTTTCACACACAAGCGAAGGCTAACGAAACTTAGTAATGCAAAGGAGATTGGAAATGTCATTGCGGTGAAAGAGTGTCTGAGGTAGCGGGATTACTAGACTTACTTAAACGCATTCGGATGTTTGTTATGCGCGAAAAATCGAACTCAAGAATGGTTTGACTCAAGCATTATGACTTTAGATCCAGGATACGATACCATTGGCTGAGCCCTCACACTCGCCGTTTAGATGAGGCTCGTTTTGTCTCGTCGAAACGATTGATTTTTGTTTCAAATCCGTTGAACCACAATCAGTGAAACAACACTGTTTTACGTAAAAGAAATCATTATTTTTATTGTCCGTTTTATCGCGTTGAATCTCACTCAATTTTCAGTCACGCAGCAAAACATTTATCGTATGATGAACAACACCGCTCCCTATTGCACGGCCTCTACAAAGTACATAATTTTTCAAACGCTAATGGGACATTATTGCTTGTGCAAACCTTTTCTAATTTTGCGAACGGCTCAATGCCAGACGATCCGGTTAAAAGGGTTACCAAGTATGTATATCACTTTCCTTGCGGTTTGTTTCATACATGTAGTGTAGCACGTGCAGTAATAACCGCAAAGTTTGCCAGTGTTTCCCGTGGTGGGTTTCATTGATTTCAATTAACATTCGAAAGTCGTACCATAAAAATGTAGATAGAATATTAATTTTCACATTTGAAACTCACCGTAGTACGGCGCACTCTCTAATTCAACAAGGAAATAAATTTGTTTTATTCAACGCTGTCCAGGATATGGAATTACCAAAAACAGAGTTGTATTTTAACTTTCTGTATATGATATATGCTAGGAAGTACGAGATAACTAAACATGAGGCATTAAAATATCATTTACAATACGGTATTGCTCTACGAAATTGTGAGCGTTGCAAACACAGTTCTGATGACGGGTTGAATAACACGTGTGAAGTTCTTTCCTTAAAATAGCAATCTCATTTAACCGCTTCTACATTAGGCACACATCATGTCAAATTTTATAAGGCAGTATATTCTCTGTATCTAAGAGTGCACTTACTGCCTGCACCTGTTAACAGCTCGAAATCACACAATAACGCCAATTTTAGTCGATAAACTAAAAGCAAGTTTTGTGCAAACAGATCAGACCAGAAGTAGTTTATTGGTAAAGCAACCGGCAAGTGTTTGCTTGTGTGAAGGAAAATTCGAGTTAAATAACAAATAAGATACAAAATACTCTGAGTTACATGACTTCAATACGCCAAGCAAATTTCACAGACAGGAAGCGATTTTATAGAAATCATTATAATTTAACATTTGAGCATTTTATTCCTTAACTATGAGCACCAGAATATACTCTGTGTTTATGATTTTGAATACGTTGTTTCCTTGTACGATCAACAAATTACAGTTGTTTTTAAGTATATGACTGTTCACACAATCATGCGATGTGGTCTAAAAAAGTCATAGTTTTCTCGCAAAGAAACGCTCCTTATAGTTTTGTATTATGTTCGCGTAAGAGCAACGTATCGCTTTTAGATATAAAGGGACACAACCTAATAAAGCGAAAATATACGCACCGAAGTTCTGTTGCAACTCAAATTCGAAATTCCTCACAAATTGCGATTTCACTGGAAAATCGATTTTGCATAACATGTTCGGGGTTTGATGCCATCGTTCCGGATACCCGTACCACAGAGAGGCCTTGTTCGTTTCCATGTACCATGCATTCACAAACCAATCGTACACAGAAAATTGAGACACTTTTCTTTGGACTAAGCTCAGAACAAAATTCCACGATTTGTAAAACGGAATACCTCCCGTCACCTTTAAAACAGAAATAAAATTTGAACGAACAACTTTTGTGTATTTTCATTGTAATTGATTACGAACGAATATCAATTGCTATGACATTGAATTATGAACATGATGCGATGAACAATTTAAAACACTGACTATATAAACTGATTATATTCATATATTCTCAATTCCACTCAAACATAGTCACATTTGCAGATATCAGGCATGTTCCCAACCTGGCTAGGTTGGTAAAATAGGCCAAATGTTTCGTGCTTTGTTTCAGTGACTTGTCACACCTGGAATGTTATTAAGCTAACAGTGATGCGCTGTGATGTTCGGTTGAAACATTACCTCTTTTCACATATATGTGTCCAACCATTTCGGATAACTCATAGCAAAACACGGAAATTGATATGCAAATTGGCTTTGCAGCTGTCATATTCTGCCGATTGAATGTTCGTATTTAGGGTGAACGCACGTTGACTGTAAAGACAAAGATGATGGTATACAGAGCGTGCGTATGAAATGCTTTACTGTACGAAAGTAAAACTTTGTCCACCCATGCAAGACACGAACGAAAATCGTATGCTTTTTATCCACATAGCAACTTTCGTATTTTGAACATATCGAAAATTGACCATGCTTTTGACAGCTGATCTACAAAGCATTTTTACCTGGTTACAAACATGACGCTTGCTGTGACTAGGTCCTGTTTACGGAATGGAAAATGATTGTATTTCTAATGATGAACACTATGGTGAGTTGCAATCGGGAAGCCGAACATTGAGCACACCACACTTGCGGTACAAGGAGGTTTGCAAAAGAGATATGAAAGCTGTTGGCATTGACCCTACGAGTTGTGAAGACGTTGCTCTTGACCGCTCACAATGGAGCATTGTGTAGAGCGTCGTCTGTAATCTAAGGATCAATATATAGAGCTATTGGCTGCTGAACGCAAATCATGCCGCCGGCGTGCAACTGTCGCGATAAAACCGAGTTCGAACAATCGTTACAAGCGCTGTGGGAAAGATTGTTCCTCCCAAATCAAAATAATTTAATTAATTTAATAAGATATAGAACATGAGAACTCATGCAACTGCGATGTTGTATCCGTGATCAACATCGACCGAAGAATGAAAACAACAATAGTTTTACGACCGAAAATGTTCGATGTTTAGAGCGCAAATTTATTAGTTTCCCTGTTTCGAATATCACCCTTGGTAAGACGAAATTGTTTGCCTAAACGAAACGTTATTCTAAATTAGGTTGACCGATTGCTTCCATTTTACAATTCCATGAAGATACTTTTCAAATGTGGTTTTAATCAAGCAGAGGAATGAAGTGATTATAACATTGAACTTTCAAAATATCTCGGAAACCACATTACATTAAGCTCATTTTATGAGATGCCGTACGTTCCGGATATAATCTTGAAAGTTCAACATTTGAACTAATTCCCGAGTTTCACCAAATTGAATCATGTAAAGCAGACTTCAGCGATAATAGTCGGAGATCGATGGTTTGAGACCTACCGTGATTACACATTTCGGGTACAGAAAACACAGATCCCTGGGTGTGAAATTGGCAACATATACAGAAGCAAAACTAACCTCGACATTATAGCGCTTCGTTTACTATTTGTAATCATATTGTGGAAAACTGAAGTGCATTTGAAACATTCACCAACATATGTCAAATGAGACTTTATTAATGAGTTAATGTTGATGATGTTAATTAGACTTTAATGGCAGTTTGTACTAAACCTGTTCGCACGAAGTTGACTGGCGAATCAGTTCAAAGGGGAAACTGATACAGTCATGATGAACACAGTGTTATGTTAACGGCATTTGCATACGCTTAACCAATTAGGATCCTCTCGTTTATGTGATTTGGCGGTAAACGTGTTTAATGTTAGAAAACGTTGACCTAGAGTTCACTTGTTGCGTTCTGTGTTTGAGTTAAAAGAATTATTAACCTATGGTTACCAGTTATTTACTCACAATCAAACGTATCACCAAATAGCATAACTTTAAAAAAGATAAATTATTCTGCAAACGTGAAAACGATATTGTTGGCTGTTTATTGCTTAATTTTGGGTTTTTTTTTTGAGGTTCGCATACTTGTTGCAACGTTTGACTCAACCCCTATGTGAAACGTTTTATTTAAACTGAAAATATTTTATAAGAAGAAAAATGTTTGTGACAAACATTGTTTAGTAAGATAAAATAATGATTCCATTGCGCCAAGTGTAACCCAATTTATATGCAGTACAAACGCAGAAGAGCAGTATTAAAATATCAGATAAACTACTTGAGAAGATGATATTATATATTTTTCTGGGGTAAAATTTGGGAGGGAGCTAATTATTCGCTAGAACATACTGCGAACTCCAGTAAATACAGCTGTGAGTTTTTGGATCAACGTGCGCCTGTCAAATAGTTTGACAAATCTATACTTTGTGGTTTACACGTTATTAAAGTGAAACATCGCAGAGAAATTCTTGATTAAAAGCTCGAGACTCAAGCCAGTGGTCTTGTGAAGATATCCTTCGCGTTGAGGAACATATGAGTGTTCCAACAATGGTTCGTTTTAACAATAAACTATTGGTTTATAGTTTAATTTGTTTTTATAATTGTGCACTTGTTCAGGGTAAACCTAAGCTTACTTTCTACAACTGTAATCATCACACGACTAGAAATCTGTTACGAAGCCGTGAAGCCGGCAGCAAAAAGTAACAGTAAATTGTATATTATATTTTATGGTTCTCTCGTTCCCAAACAACAACGAGCCAATAATGTGAATGCAAGCAAAACAAAACATGTCGGTCCCTATTATAATACTATATTCAACACACTGTGTAGTGTTTGTCAATATTATCGTTGGGTTGCATGTCGCACAACGCAAACAAACGGATACAAAATTCTGAATACGTGCCTATTGTGATTGCAAATGTTAATGTCTGTTATCCTAATCGAACGGCTGCCATTAAACACTAATTATCTCTACAGGTCACCAGCTACGCATTTATCCACCAATTTATGTAGATCCTACTTTGTGTTTCAGAGTGGATGTACATTAATATTATAAATATTACATTATTGTCGAACGTCATCATATTGAATGATTTACTTTAATCAATAAATAAACCGAATAGGATTTACTGTATCAATTTTCCAACGAATACTTATGAAATTGCCTAACTTATTAGCCCCTCATTAGTTTCTCAATAATCGGTCTCCAGTATTTCCTAATTTAAATCATGATTTAAACTTGAACAAACACATCTAGTAACGTACAAATTACACCTGGACGCAATTTACCAGCAAGCTTTATATGTAACACTGGCAACACATTGAGCAACCCAGTTTCATTGTGCCTGATACAACATTCCACAGAATTAACGAAATGTATAAACTTACTGCATCCATAGTTTCCGATATCACTTTTCCGTTCAATTGAAAATAGGGTGTTTTCTCGTTGGTGTACGAATGCGTTACCATCGCGAAAGCTGGTAAATTTTGTAAATGAATTAACACAAACTATCTATGAAACTCGAAGCAATACAACAGCTGGAATTTAAGGGATGTGATTAATTTTCACGGATGTAAAATTGACTGTGGCAAAACAAAGAAGAATGATCTGAAAAAGAACCCTATATTTCGAAAGAATAGTTTAGTTTGATAAATTATGTGAAGACTCATCTTCTATGAACGTTTGCCAAACTAACTTTATGAAGCACAGTATATCCTCACAATTCTACGTATTAGTGATTCACATACTCGAGACGCAATTATTGTTTTGTAATTGAAAATGATATGATCGCGTCGTTTAGTAATTTCCATGGAAATGAAATATGATTGCAATCAACAAGATCAGTATTGTTGGAAACATTGCACCTCTGACACGCAAACCTCGTCCATCCAGAACAACGAACGTGAATAATTCACGCAGTCCACCAACTTTCATTAGTCTAACACTAGCAAAATATTGAAATATTAGGGTTATCAAAACGCGTTACCAATCACTATGTCGATGAGCTTGCGTAACCAGCACCTAACTAACGACCGATTTATACTGAGAAGCTTGTGCACAATAGAATGTGTTATTTGTATAACTTACGGTATTGAACAATCTTACGATTGAGATATACATTCATGGTCAACATCGACCGAAGGAGGCCAACAACAAAAAACCGTATTGGTTTATATGAAATCTACTAGCGTCAACGAAGATACAATTGCCAACCAAATTTTACAAATGTATTGTATCAATAAATGCACTTCTAATAAAGGATTTCTAGATTCAAGCCCATTATTTGCTTTAATCACGGAAAAGGCTATGAATAAATATGTCAAACGAATAAGTTATATCATATGTATGGCTCACGAAACTTGTTAGTTTATGACTACTAAATTACACATTCGCTTAAAATATTGTCATGCATGTAGAGTCAATCACATGTTCAGGTAGGCGATTTCACAAATATAAAACGGACAGAAATACGTGGCGCCGGCTATGAATATTCGTACATGGGATGTTGGAGCGAAAGTGTACCATAAAGTGTTCCGTTTTTATAACACCCTAGAAATTAGTGTCTTCGTATATACAACACCCAGATGTCCTAATCTTTCGTCGTAGGTAACATCTCAAATACCTATCGATAACTTAGTGGTTATGTGATAAATTCATTTATCTATGAGGGAACTAATTATTTAAGGCCATAAGCTCAAGCTTGAACGGCATTAAACAACGTTGGATGATTGCACACGATCATCTATCCTGAGAAAGTTGCTAGCAAAGCTTTCATATGGCACTGCATCGGAAAATTTGTAAAATCAATATGATGCATATTATGATAAAAAGGAAGTGCCCCCAATTCATTTATGTTGTTAACACTAACATATCAATGCATTGCACGTACTCAATTCCGGACTTCCCAATGTTCGTATATATGCTGCAGATCGAGTAAAAATTAGTTATTTTAAACCGGTATAATAATATATTCAAATTTGAGGAACAACAATGGTAAACTAAAATATGGGACGATATGTCACCATGTTTTTCAACATTTAAAACATAATTTTCCGGATGAGTTCCATGCCTAGAAAACATGTAGCGATTATTGCGTTTGAGGGACCCGTAAATGAAAATTCTGAAATTTGACAGACAAAACATCACTTTACATTTGGTTGGACAAAATGCTGGGGTAATAACGCGGCATTTAACTTTATTTATATTAAAAAAGCATTTTATTGTTGTTTCAGCGTTATTATCAATCTATTCGTATTTCGCATGTTTAGCATTTTATGAAGTGGCGTTATTTCTGAAACACCTTAGAAAATTCAGCATGTACTGGATTAATTCAATATTGATTTGGGTGGTTGATGTAACATTTTTATGTTCTTCTAAGTTTACAGCGCTTTTAAACTAAGTACCTCACTGTACGCCAGTGAAACCTGGTCAATACAAGCAAGAGAGGAATGAACAATGAATGCATTATCAAATAACAAAATCGACAATAATTCTGGGCCGTACGGAATAACACTTCTCATATTTAAAGATTGTGTCAATATTTATACCATCCACTCTCACATTTATATAGGAAGAAAACTATCAGATGACGTGAGTAGTACAGATTGGGAATGTGGAAAAAATACTCAGATGATTCTAATTATTCACCTGTTACTCTGTTAACAGTGAATTTTAAATTATTTGACTCTTTGACCATCTAGGTATCATCTGCAGAAGAATCAATTGATTTCGAGAAAACCACGTGGATTCAGACTGAATTATTCCTGTTGGTATAATTCACTGATGATCTAAAATGATTGCAACAATCGCTAGATAAATTCAAGCTGTACACTATATGCCACCTAGATAAGTTCAAATAATTTGATGGCGCGAAATATAGATTAATATTGCAGAAGCTTGTATGGCTCAATATCTATCGAGAGTTGTTAACTTAGCTGAATGGCTATTAAACATATCACACTATACAGATACGTTTATAGGTGCGTTATGAAAACATATTGCTGCAACTAGCAAAATTCCCAAATTGTTTAAAACTTGCTTCAATCATCTTGCTGATTCATGTTATTAAATTATCCGAATTCTCTTGATGTTACATTTCGTTATTGGCGTAAGACCTGATGATATGGCGTTGCATCCGTAGGCCAGAAAACTGCCAGCTATCACCATTAGATTATTTTGAAAAATAAGCTCCCAGTTTACTTCAACAAATTCAAGCTGATGATAATTAGATTCCAGTACATTTCGCAAAACATATATCAGCTCACATGTACCTCAAAA